>JAHWFO010057263.1:190131-205704 GCA_023313115.1 Rhysida immarginata
AGATCATATCTCACTGATGGTCGCCCATCCAGTGACTAGCCGTGCCTGAAGTTGTGTGTTCAGTGGAAGCCCACGAGGCCACTGCTTCCCCCCGCACATTTAAACTCATCAGCAGGCTGCCATTATTGCTGTGCAATGCATTATTGGTAATTTGGTGTGATAACATTGTTCATGAGAACTTTTTGTAATTTTGCTGGTAAAATAAGCCTAATGCCACAGCCAACTGGGCAGAACTTGTGATGTAAAAACATGTTTTTAATTTTGCTTGTTGGCCGTTTGCAATAATTTCGTTTATTGGCTGTTGGGTCATGCTAAGTGTGGGGACCAAATTTCGTAATAAAGAGCTGAAATATACCTTAAAATTTATTGTCTGGACTGAAAAATACCTAAATACTTATGGTATAGGGATAATTGTTATAAAGATTTCACTATATGGAGGTTGTAAAAGCATTAAATCAATAGGATTTTTGCTGGGACCACAGAAAAATTATGTTATAGAGATATTTCACTATAACGACATTCATTATACAGAGGTTCTACTATAGGTTTTGAGAATTTATTTGTAATTTTCAGAGTGAGGTACAGCTGTCAGATGCATAGCAATCTGCATGGCTCCAGTCTCCAGTGGACACTTTCCAGCGTCCGGACTCTCTCCTATGTTATCTAAGGTGCGTCTCAAAGTTTAAAGAAACATGTTTTTGTTCAAAAGAAAAAAGACTATTGAAGGTACATACAAATGCTTTAATTACTAGCTGTCGGTGTTGTTCAGTGTGAAAAGAAATGGAACTTGGTTGGTCCTGATGGGTGAGTGTCATACTGGCACGACCTACGACAGGAACCGAAGACCGTTGACTCAAAACAACAAGGAGGTGGTTCTGTTATGGCTTGGGGCGGCTTCGCATTCAACGGTACCTCCAATTTGGCTTTCATCAGTGGAAGAGAAAATTTGCTGACATACAAAGAAACACTTACACAGTATCTGTTGATCCAAGAAACACTTACCCGCCTGTGTTCATTTGTGTGGCCCGGAATTCGTGTTCCAGCATGATAATGCCAGCTTCCATACTTCACGATCAACAATGGAGTGGTTCAGAAAACAAAATATTCACGTTATGACGTGGACCCCAAGAAGCCCAGACTTGAACCTCATAAAGTATCTATGGGAAATCATGTCTCGTGCAGTTTATGCCGGCGGACGTCAATTTTCTTCGACTGATGAATTGAAAACAGCAATTGAAGATGCATGGTACAATGTAAGACCAGAAACATTGTTTAACCTCATAAACTCAATGCCGAGCAGAGTATTTGAAACAATCAAGGCAAATGGTCGTTCAATTTAAGCCATTCTTTATTTCATGCAATGTTTTTCAGTCGTTCTTTAAATTTTTGAGACACGCAAAATTCCATTTTGTTAAATATTTCTATTTCTATTATGTTTTCGTGAATAATATTTTCAGGAGTTTCCTTTAAGTGCTTTGTACAGCTGGTAATTAAAGCACGTGTATGTACCTTCAATAGTCTTTTTTCTTTAGAACAAAAACATGTTTCTTTAAACTTTTGAGACGCACCTTAGCTGATGTTCTTGCTGCATACTGCAATTATTCTGTCTATTAGCTGGTGGTCATGATAATGTGGCTTGACAGTATACATGTATATTGCTAAAGATAAAAATGTTAGTAAAACAAAATCATATCATGTAGAGGGGTGGTCATAAAGTTGATACTATTGCATACAAGGCATGATTGTATGGCAACCAAATTTGGTGGGGTCACCAATCCCTCCCCAAGCAGACTCCCTGCAAAATCACACACTTCTGCCGTTGATATTTCACCCCAGAATGCCGGTAAATGTAGAGCCCGTCATCTGCTCAAAAACCCTCTTTTTAAAGCAGAAATGACCTCATTGTTTCTGTTAAATCACATCCACTAAGTGGCTTATTTGATTTCCTAGGTAAGACCAGGCAGGCACTCACAAGGGAACTGCATGAATTTGTATCTCATAGATTCCCACCAAGTTGAAATATGTTACTCATCTAAAACTACTATTGATGCTTGCAAAATAAGAAAATGCTAAATTTTGTTTCTTTCAAAATAAACTGAGAAAATGAAATCAATTTGAGCACATTCAGCCATACAAAGACTGTTGTTAAAGCGGTGTGTATGTGTAGTATTGCGCTCTCAGCTTCTTTCTTCACTACTCAACAATATGCACAAATCCACTTCACCTGAAAGCAACACTATTGCTTCCAAGGTATGTTTCTGCGCAAAAAAAGTGCTTGTACAACTACGTGTATGTTCCTTGTCAGTGAGTTTTTCTGGTTTAGGAAAACCAGAAGCCACTTTGTGGGAGAGGTCATTACTTCAGCTAGAGATGGACCTTTATATATACGGCATTCAAGGATGAAATATCGATGATCATGCTTTGCCGATTCTTCTGGAAGGAGCAGAGGGGCAATTTTCAATCTTCCAAGGCATTTTTCATAATAAAATATTAAGATAAATCGAATATTTTTGAATGATGCATACTTTATTAACGTGGATTAATGTTATGATGTCAAAAAAATAAGTCGAATTTTTCCATAAAGTTTACCCTTAAGTATATTTTACTATAATTTTAATACAGAATTCGATAGTAACCTACTAATCGTTGCAGTAGTTGTGATTAGCATACCATTAATAGAAAATATGGTCATTTAATTGATGTATACAATTCATAACTATTGTAATTATAATCTAGCTACTCTGTAAATTTGTACAATGAACTTTTGTCTATTTCTCAACATAATCTCCGTTCCTTGGGACACATTTTTCCAACCGTTGTGGAAGTTGGAAAAATCCCTTGATGGTAGAAGTCCGTTCCAGCTTGCCGAAAGTACTGACGCACTGCTCTCTTCACGTCCTTGTCTATCCCATAGCGCTGGCCTCTCATCTGCCCCTTCACAAAACTGTGATAGACGAGGACGTGAAGAGAGTAATGTGTCAGTGCCTTCGCCGAGCTGGAAGGGACTATACCGTCAAGGGATTTTCAAACTTCCACAACGCTGGGAAAAATGTGTCCAAAGGAATGGAGATTATGTTGAGAAATAGACAAAAGTTTATAGTTTGAAATGATGGATTCTGTGTATCGCGATTATTAACTTTTTAATGTTGCTCATTACTTTCAGTATGCCCCTCGTATCACTGAATAACATCGAGGAAACTAACTTCAATGGAGATATAAACAGCTTCTCTTCGGTTGCCGCCATTTTGAATAAATTAACAAACGCAGAAATTCTCGATCTGTGAGCCGGCTGCCCGCCTCCCATTGGGCTTTCCGTGGCTGTACGTGTGTCTGCAATAGCCCAATTGGTAGAGGCATCGAGCATAAGACGCTTGAGGTTCCTGGTTCGAATCCAGGTCGCAGAATTTTTCCTTCCATTTTTTTTCAAATATCATTTCCTGATGTTTGGAGAAGCAGCTCAAGTTTATATTCATTATTTTTTTTTCCATAATTAACTTAAATAACCCCCCCCCCAATTAAGCTGTATGCATTAGAGGAACATAAAATTGGTTAATTTTGAATATTTTAATCATCATAATAGTTACCGATTATGTTTGTGTTGGCACTGTCTCCGACCGGAAGTCACTATCCGTCATTTTGGATTCAGGAAAAAATTGCGGACTTATTGAATTTTCTGACTTGCGGAGGGACGACTGTAAATGTAATTAAAATAATAAAAGAAATTTACATATTTCTTTTGTATTCTTTTTTTTTATGTTTTTATAATTGTCATTTTCCTTATAACTGCACTTTTTCTGTTTTAAAACTTGTTGGAGTGTGCATAACCAATATTGCCTATGTATTATGCAAAGGAATATGAAATAACTAGTCAGAATATCAGAGAGACTTTTGTATAAAAAAGAGTAACATATATTCAAAGTACAGGGTGCGTAAGGTATTTGAGGACACACCTTCGTTTGGCCACTGCTGCACTATAGTAAATTGTATGTCCTTTCCGTTTCCGGAAAGCAAAATAGCGGACCAGCAAGTAACACAAATCATAGAGTTCGCACGTGTGACGTAGCAGTTAGCTCCTCCCCTTAACAACACGCCATCTTAGTTCCACACACGCCATTGCTAAGCATTCCATATGCTGATTCCAATACAACTTTCCTTGCCGCTAGTGATCAAAACGTCCGCAATAAAATTACATTCTATTGCTACATTTTTAAAAAGGACCCAAAATTAATTTCAAGAGATGAAAATGCTGTCGATTCCGATCATGTCGTAGAATTAAAGTACGATAAACTTGTAGAAACGCTTACGGGAAAAATTCAAACCAGTATGAAAAACAAAATATATACAGTTAGGTTACTTTGCGTCACTTATAATTAATTACAATTATCTTAAACATGGTAACATATCAATTATTATTTTAATTTAGATATGGGTAGTTTTTTGTTTTTTTTTAATAACATTTATGTTGGGTGAATGAATTGTTAATTTAAGTTGAATGCAACCATTGTTGAGAGTTAAAAATGTTTTGTAATTGTTGAACTAAAGAGACTGAGTAGCCGTTGTAACGTTTAGTTGGCTCGAATGTATTTCAAATAAATAATATTTTACCGATTAAAGGGACTTCTGATGTCAAATATGCAATTATGATACCACGGCACAACAATATGGTAGCAGAGGAGCGTGGTTTTGCTGAACATTGAAGTTAAAGGAAAAGGAAGAAAAGAACGTCAATCGACATGGCGGAAGGAGGATTTGCTAAACTGAATGGAGAGAATTACCTAGAATGGAAGAAGAATATACACTGCAAACTCCTAGAAAACGGGTTAGTACATTTTTCCGAAAAATCAAATTTTGTATTGAGAGAAGGAGCGAGTGAGACTGAAAAAATGAAATATGAAATTAACGAAGGAAGAGCGTTAGGAATAATTGTTCTTGCATGTGAAGAGGAGTTAAAACCTGCGTTATGGGAACTGGAAAAACCAAAACTAGTATGGGAAAAACTGCAGAAGATGTATGAACCAAAGAGTATGGAAATGGAGACATTGTATAGAAGGAAATTTTTGAATGTCAGAATGGAGGATAATGAGAATATGGAAGCATACATAAATCGAGTTGATACATTAGTAAAGAAAATTAAGAACGCGGGCGGTGAAGTTACATCAAGAGAGCATGCATTCCAATTAATAGAAGGATTGAATGATAGTTATGATTCCCTCCAAAGAGAATTATCGAAGATAAAGAAAGAAGATCTCGATGCTGGAAAGATAAAAGAAGAATTAATGGAAGAAGGAGCCAGATTAAGACATAAATCAGAGAAGATGAAAGAAAGAAGGAGAATACAAGAAGAAGTGGTGATGACGATGGAAAACCAAAGAGAAAATAATAAAGATGAAGGGAAAGAAAGGAACGGGCGAGAAATAATATGTCTTCAATGTGGGAGGAAAGGGCATGTCAAGCGAGTATGTCCTACCGGAAAAAACTGGAATAATTTCAAAGATGACGAGGATCGAAATGAAGGAAGGAAGTATTGGGAAGCAAACGGAGAAAGAGAGAAATTGGAAAACTTCCGGAAGATATTACAGTGGTATCCAGGAGAAGCAAGGAAGGAGATTCAATAAAGAAAACTATGGATATGAGATGAATAACAGTAGAAAATATAACTATTGGTATGGGAACCAAAGAAGTAAAACCGACAGAGAAAGTTTTTGTGCTGAAGTGAATAGCGTCGAAGTATCATCAGACAATGAATTTTGTATTGATACCGCATCTACTCATCACATGGTATTTACGAAAAGACATTTTGTGAATTTCAAGACTGAGTCAAACATGTTAATCAAACTTGGAATTAACAATCACCCTGTAGAAGGTATAGGAGACGTTCAAGTGATGATTATTACAAATCCCAATCCTACAATTTTGGAACTATGTGACGTACTCTATATTCCCGGGTTGGGAAGGAATTTAGTTTCAGGAAGACTGATGGTAGAAAAAGGATATAAAGGGGACATATCGATCGAAGGGATCAATATATATAACATATTCAATAAGCAGATTATCCATGCTCCGTTGGAAGGCAGATTCTTCACATTTCGAATAAAAGATGTTGAAAAGGACGTTGACGACCATGGGGAAGTATTTCAAATATCGAAGCAAGAAGAAGTAGATATATGGCATAGAAGATTAGCGCATACAGACATAACAACGATACAGAAAATGTCAAAACTAAATTTAGTAAGGGGATTACCCGAAAAAAGTATCAAGATCACGAAAAACAGATGTGAAGATTGTATTAAAGCGAAGATGACAAAGAAGAGACATGAACCAGTTGGAATAAATACTACTTCATTAATGGAATTAATGCATACTGATGTAATGGGTCCAATCAAAACAACGTCGTTAGGAGGAAATCAATACTTATTGTCAGTAATTGAAGATTCGACACGTTATGCCATTATTTTCCCGTTGAAAACTAAAGCTGAAGTGGCAAATACATTGATTGCATGGATAAGAATAATGGAGAAACAAACTGGAAATAATCTCAAAAGATTAAGATCAGATAATGGAATGGAATTTTGCAACCGAACTGTCGAAGAATATTGTGAGAAGAGAGGAATAATCCATGAAACTACCATATTCTATACTCCACAAATGAATGGAATAGCGGAAAGATATAACCGAACGATAATGAACTCAGTGAGAGCAGTAATGCTAGATGCAGAATTACCAAATGAGTTTTGGGCCGATGTGGCGATGGCAGTGTCTTTTGTGAAAAACTATGTATGCCATTCGACGACGGGGAAAACACCATTCGAGAAATTAAGAGGTTATGTCCCTACAGTATCTTTTTTTAAAAAGAATTGGCTGCCTATGTTTCGTGAAAACACCGAAGGAAAAGATACAGTCCAAACTGGAGAGCAGAGCCAAAGCGGGAATTCTATTGGGATACTCTAGACATACCACAGGATATAGAGTCTGGATACCAGAAGAAAAAAGGTTGATAACAACCAGACAAGCAATATTCAAGGAAGAACAAAATGGTTGGGAGAAGCACAGTAAAAATAAGAATAACGATAATCAGAGTCATAAAGGATTGAAATGGATAATCGACGATGAAGAAGACGTTGACGAAGGAGATACCGCAACGGGGGTGGAAGCTATTACCGAAAATGATGACGGGGACGAGACTACCGAAGAAGATACCCAAAAGAATGTGAATGAAAGGGAATTAGAGGGAGATACACCAGGGATTACAAAAGATAAAACTGTAGAAGAGACTAGAATGGAGCAAGAAAATGAGACATCGGGAGAGGAGCATGACTTATATGAAGAAATAAATGGAGGTTCACAGTCAAATGAAGAGGAAACAAGGGAAGTAATAGAAGAGCATCAGAGAACAACAGACACAGAGGAAATAAGTTATGGAAATAATGAAAGCGACGATGATGAAGAATGGACTATGCTTAGAATTGATGGTCATAATATATACTACCCTCCCGGATTCTATATATGGAACAGCCAAGGGGTTATGAAGAAGGGGACCGAAAGACTAAAGTATGCAGACTCGTGAAATCTATATATGGACTCCATCTAAGTGGGAAATTATGGAATATGGAACTCGATAACGAACTCATCAAGCTGGGATTCAAGCCTTTGGTCTCGACCAAGTGTATGAACATAAAGCAGTTCTAGTGGTGTATGTGGACGATATCGTACTCTTCGGGAAATCTGAAAAGACTCTAAGGGAACTTGAACAAAAAATATCGAATGTGTATGAGATTAGAGTGAATCATCCTATAAATAAACTATTGGGAATAGATTACAAGTTTAAGACAGATACAATATGGATAGAACAAAGGGAGTAAATAGAGAAATGCTTAAACAAATTTGTATATCAGGATTTGGCATGTGCTAAAATACCACTAAATCCAGGTTCAATTTATTCAGGTGAAGGGGAAATAATTGCGGCGGAAAAGGATGGGATAGATTTTAGAACTTTAGTAGGAATATTACAATTTATCAGTCATAGAACCAGGCCTGATATAGCATACTCAGTAGCCTTTTTATCGAGGTACGCAACTAATCCAAGTAAGAATCATTGGTTTCTAGCTGAGAAAATATTTTCATATTTGAAAGGGACACGAGACTGGGGAATGCAATATAAAGAGAGGACGGGGAGGAGAATAGTAGTATACGTTGATGCGGATTGGGCGGCAGACCCGAGAGACAGAAAATCAACATCAGGATATGCTATATTTATTGGGGGAAATTTAGTTGATTGGAAAGTTGTGAAACAGGAAACGGTAGCATTGTCAAACATGGAAGCAGAACTGATAGCAATAGCCGAAGCAGTAAAGGAAATAATATGGTTAAAGCAAATAATCGGTGAAATTGAGGGAATAATTAGTAATATAGATAAACCAGTTATATATAGTGATAACCAAGCTGCTATATTATATGTTAAGGAAGGTAGGGAATCGGTTAGAAATAGTAAAATACAAGTTTGTGCATCATCAATACAAAAAGGGGTTATTTGAGATCAAACACATCATGGGAAAGGAAAACGTAGCGGATATTTTTACTAAACCTTTACTCTTCAAAAAATTTAGAAAATTCAGAGAAATGATAGTTTGCAGATTGTCGGACGACGAGGATAATTAGTTACAGAATAGTAGAAAATGGTGGGTTATACTCAGATGGTGGGATATGGATATGGAATTTATGATTATAATGGGCTGATCTTAATTCAATGTAATAAATTTGTATCAATACTCAATAATAATGTGTATTAATTTATAGTTGAAATGAATTGAAGAAAGGGGGGGAGATTGTTGGGTGAATGAATTGTTAATTTAAGTTGAATGCGACCATTGTTGTGAGTTAAAAATGTTTTGGAATTGTTGAAGAACTAAAGAGACTGAGTAGCCGTTGTAACGTTTAGTTGGCTCGAATGTATTTCAAATAAATAATAATTTACCGATTAAAGGGACTTCTGATGTTTCTAATATGCAATTATGATACCACGGCACAACAATATGGTAGCAGAGGAGCATGGTTTTACTGAACATTGAAGTTAAAGGAAAAGGAAGAAGTGTTTATTTTTTATTATGCATTTATATTAAAATTCTCATGTTTATCTTATTTAATGTATAATTCTGCGGATATTCTAAAAAAAAAAGTTTTTTTTCAAATGGTGTACATAAAAGCAAACTATTTTTATGGAAGTACAGTTATGAATTATATATCAAAATAAAATGATCCAAAACATGAAAAATGTTTTCAAAATATAAATGAAGAATCTTTATTGTCAAGCTTATTTTGAATTTTTTAAGAAAACGGGAATTATTTTTTAATGTTTGGTTTACAAATAGATAATAAATTTTCCTTACATAACAGCTACAAAGTTACAAGATGTTTGATGGGTTCCGTGGAAATTTGTTTAACATTTTAAGCATCCAAATTTAAGTTTTTAAATTATGTTCTTATAAAAATATACTGCATTTATCTAATGAATAGTGGAAGAAGTTACTACTTCATCATAAATTGCACTATGGAAACAAATACAATTGTAGTAATCTTTTAAACTTATTCTCAACATAAACAGCAAAAGAAGTATAAATTTAAATTATAAATTAAAAAATAATGAATTTTATTTACAAAAAAGTAATTAATCAATTAAAACACTATGATATAAAAATTTATTTATATACATCCTGGATTTGGTTTCATTAGGAAGAAAATAATATATACTTACTTACTTTTCAAACCCGCTTATCCGTTAGGGTCGCGGGGGCAGCAGCCCTATGGAGGATGTCCAGCGATCGCGATCTTCCGCCATCAGGCGCATGTCCTCCCTGGTAATATCCAAGCGACTCGAACCCAGATTTTCCATGTAGTCTAGCCACCTGGTTCTAGGCCGACCCCTTGGTCTCTTACCCACTGGCTTGGAAAATAACAACTGCTTAGGAAGACTAGTTTGCGGCATCCGTATCGCGTGGCCATACCAGCGCAACTGAGATCTTTCAATGCGTAGAAGTAGCAGTTCAACATCTAAAGACTCCCTTATTGTGCTGCTGTGCACTCTATCTAGTAGGGTAACACCTGCCACACCTCTCAGAAATCTCATTTCGGCCGCTTGTACCCGCGATCGCACTCTTTCGGTCATTATCCAAGCCTCATGACCATAGGTGACAATGGGGACAGAGATAGATTTGAAGACTGAGAGCTTGGCTTTGTTACCCAGCTTGCGTTTCGTTACCACGGATCGCCACAGTTCACGTCTGACACAGCTTGCTGCACCGATCCGAGCATCCAATTCTTTTTCCTGCCGTCCATCACTCGTGAATGCAATCCCGAGATACTTGAATTTCTCCACCTGTCTCAATGAGGCTCCCCTAACATGGAGAGCGCACTGAGCAGGCTGTCTTGAAAGGACCAGAACCTCGGTTTTAGCCTCACTGATCTTCATCCCAGCTTCTTCACATTTGGCTGCAAACCGGTCTAGCACATGCTGAAGGTTCTTGCGAGAAGACCCAAGGAGGACAAGGTCGTCAGCATAGAGCAACCTCTCCACCAGGCAGTCGCCCACACAAACATGCTCATCACCTCAGCTGCCCCTGTCTATCCAGTCCATAAAGATAATGAACAGGAGGGGCGACAGTACACACCCTTGGCGGAGTCCAACACCCACGGTGAATGGTCTTGACTTAATGCCATTTATCCGGATGCACATCTCAGAGCTTTCGTACAGAGACATGATAGCAACCAGTAATTGCCCATCCACTCCATACTCTTGCAACACTTGCCAGAGCTTCTCCTGAGGAACCCTGTCATGTGCTTTTTCGAGGTCCACAAAGCAAGCGTAGACCTCTTTTGCATACTCCCAGGATCTCTCAAAGATTTGCCTTAGAGCAAAGATGTGATCCGTCGTGCTTCGGCCAGGTCGGAAACCACACTGCTCCCCCGACAGTTTGGAGTCGACTATTTCCCGACTTCTCTTCTCCAGACACTTAGCATACACTTTCCCAGGAATGCTGAGCAAAGAGATGCCTCAATAGTTGTTGCAATCTCTCTGATCTCCCTTTTTGAAGATAGGGATCACAATTCCTGTCTGCCATTGCTTAGGGGCCTGTCCAGATATCCAAGCAACCTGACACACTCGAGTCAGCCACAGGATACCATCCTGATTTAAGGCTTTTAACATCTCGGACCGGATTTCATCATCACCTGCAGCTTTGCCAGTCTTCAGGGACTTAATTGCCCATCTGACTTCTGTTTCAGTGATACTACCGTGACTATTCTCCGCTCCAAGGTGCACCTCGTATGCCTCAGTTGTTGTTGTCACCGGATTAAGAAGAGATGCAAAGTATTCCTTCCACCTATGCAATACACTCTCCTCAGTTTTCAGAAGCCTCCCATCTGAACTCTTAATAGTTTGTGATGAAAGAGACTTCTTTCCACGGAGGCGGCGCACGGTCTGCCAGAACACCTTGTTTGCCGAACCATAGTCTGCCTCCAATTTCTCCCCGAACTTCTCCCAGGCCTTGGCTTTAGCTGTTGATACTGTCTTTGCTGCTGCTTTTCGTGCCTCAGTGTACCGCACTCAACTCGAAGGTGACTTATTTGCAAGCCATAGCAAATAGGCTTCCTTCTTTGCCTTGACAGCTTCTTGGACTTCACCGTTCCACCACGCAGTCCTTTTCTCACCGCCCTGCGCCACACTCAGCCGCTTACGACCACAGCACAATGCAGCCGAAGTAATCACAGCAGTTTTAAACAACTGCCACTCCTCTTCAACAGTACCACGATCACTGGGTAGTTCTTTGAAACTTGAAGATATGTTATCTGCAAAGGTCTTCCTCACAGCTCTATCCTCCAGTGCCTCCCATTTGATGCGCTAAGTTTGTCTGAACCTAGTATTTCGCTTGGTTGGCATGGATTCAGAGAACCGCAAAGTGCAGACAACAAGGTGGTGATCAGTTGATAGTTCTTCCCCTCTTCTCACACGAGTATCCAACACTGATCGGAATAAGTCGGCTGAAACAATTACAAAATCAATCAGTGACTTCTGGTCCATTGCATCCCTGTACCCGGTATACTTATGGACATCCCTGTGCTGGAAGAAGGTGTTTGTGATGGAAAGTCCATTGTTGCAACAGAGATCCAACAAGCACCTCCCATTCGCATTTAAATTGGGGTCACCATTCCTCCCAATCACGCCCTTCCACGTTTGGTCATCAGCCCCTACGTGTGCATTGAAGTCGCCCATCAGGATGACAGAATCTGCACTCCCTCTCCTGCTAAGAGCAGCATCAACTTCATCTAGAAAAAGTGGGTACTCTGTGACTGCATTCGGAGCATATGCAACGAATAGAGAGAGAGACCGTTTCCCTATCTGAAGCCTCAGGAGACACAGTCTTCCACCTAAGGGGGTCCAATCTGCAACATATTCTGCCAGCCAGGAACTTGTGAGTACCCCACTCCCGCCTGGGCAGTCATGTTAGGGTCGACACCAGAGTAGAAAAGCTTCCACCCTCCTTCTAAGTCCACAGTTCCAGACCCGGACGTTTCTCCACTAACTCTGATTCCTTTCCTGTCATGGAGAATATGTTCCAAGTGCCAATTGACAGCACCCATTTGTCAGAGAGTGAGCTAATATTTAATGCTGGGACATGGCGGTAAAATCCATGTCAACATAGTGAATAAGAGAAATAATTAGCATTAATTATTGTTTGAAAGCTTCCATAGTGTGATTTTTTAGTAAACAAACCAAAAATAGTTTCAAAATTCATTCAGTGTCATTCATGTAACGTCTCATTTTTTAAAATCATCCATTCGTGACTTCGCTTTAAAAGCTACACACATTTCAATAAATATTCCTTTACATAGAGTGCATTAAATGAATTAAAATGACCAAAATAATTATTATATAATAAAAGGAATGGTTTGATAATATTTCAATAACATGTGACTCACCTTTT
The DNA here is from genome assembly GCA_023313115.1 of Rhysida immarginata. Taxonomy (NCBI): domain Eukaryota; kingdom Metazoa; phylum Arthropoda; class Chilopoda; order Scolopendromorpha; family Scolopendridae; genus Rhysida; species Rhysida immarginata. The sequence continues at coordinate 203,106 of JAHWFO010057263.1, forward strand.
TTAATCTCCTCCTTCATTAGAACTTACATTGGTCCCTTTCATTTATTTATTATATTTTATTTTAATTTTATTTTATTTTCATTCAAAAAGGAGATTCACATTTATGTTATTATAACCAAAGTAGTATTTGGTAACTCTTTCTAGTTTGTTTTTTTTTACTTAAAAAAATCACGCTGTGGAAGCTTACAAACAACTGGGATTAGCATTAAAACATTAAATCGACCCCAGCAGCTAACCTCGCACTATGTCACTTCCGGAAAAATAATGGCCAGCACGAAGGGAGTGCAAATGCGCTATTTTTCGCTTTTCAAAGCATTTTTTTATATAGAAATTATGGACCAAAATTTAAAATTTTAACGGAATCGTGTTATATTTATATCAAAAATTGATATTGTGTAAAAAAATTATAATCGAATTTTTGCGTAGAGTTGTCCTTTAAATCTCTATCGAAGTTAGTTTGTGACATGTCATGTCAGTGTGTATTAACTTTGGTGTGTCACATGGGCCTGGCGGGAGCATTTTTTTGTTTTTTTGGATATAAAATATGCCATTAATCCTTGTGGTATATACAACCTCTGACAATTAAGTTCGGTGAATTATGTCACACCCTAATCTGTGCGAGCTTTACGCGAGTAACAATGCATGTGAATACAAGCCCAGTCATTGTTTAAGTAAGTTCAGACAGGTCACGTTTGTGCGTGCAATGGTTTAGCAGATGCTCGTTTCTTCAGTTGAAGGTGCAGCGTGTGCACGTAACTGTGGATAATGGATCAAAGTGGAACACTGCCGTAATCGTGCAACAGTTTCTGGCCAACAAAGGGGTCGTATGCATAGCTCATCCACCTTATTCACCAGACTTGGCACCGGCAGACTTTTTCTTGTTCCCACGCCTGAAACGGGCCTTAAAGGGACACAGATTTGCAGACATTCCAGACAATCAAGCAAATATGACACGTGAACTTAAAGCCATCCCTAAGGAGCTTCCAGGACTTATACACCCAATCCCAAAAGTGTATTGCCTTCCAGGGTGATTATTTCGAAGGACAATAAAGTAAATGTGGCTCTATCTGTTTTTCATTTTGTTGTGTGAACTCATTCACGGAACTTAATTGTCAGAGGTTGTAATTTTGTAGATTAGTTTAGTATTAAATGGGGTGTTTCTTATATACATGTATAATTGAAAAGGCAGATATTTACTTTTTTTTTTAATGGAAGTTAATTATAATGAGGATTAAATCTTATTATTGGGGTTTTTGTTCTTTTGTTATTTATTTTAGTATTAGTATAATTGGGTTATCACTTCCTATCTGGGTAGGGAATGCATTTTAGTTAATTTATGAAGGGGGATACGTTAAATGGTGGTTTTGAAAGGTGTAGATATGCAATGGGGTAATTTTATAAATGGATTTTGGTAATTATTTATTTAGTTAGTGTAAAAATAGCGATTTGTCAACGACCACTGTTGCCCGACAATAATAAAAGCAACAGCGGCCGTCATTGTTGGAGTTTGGCATTGTTTTCCGGATGAAATTCTCGGAAGATCTTTGCCAAGCTCCAACGGTGTATTGTTATAGGGCGAGCTGGTCTTCTTGGAGAATTTTTTTTTATATAGATATGAGTGTATGATATAGGAAGGTTGTTGTTATATGTTGTGGCGGTCGAAGAAGAATGTTAATATCATGCTGAATGAGCGGACATGTTTTTTGTTCCAAGCATTCGAGCGATCGAAAAGCTAATATTCATTTCGCATATTGATGCTTAGTGAAATATTCTGCCACTTAATTATACAATTCTAATTACTGTGGAAGTAAAATAAGTTCATGCAGTTAATTAGTAAAAAAGTTAGCTGTTACGTTTATTCGTCAACCTGAGCGACACGAAAAATTACCGAAGCCATGGTAGGCGGTGTGGAAACAAAAGAACAGCAGTGAACAAGGTTGCAGATAATTAGAGGACATCAATTGGTGAGACCGTTTTATTATTATTGTTTACAAGAAAATCAAAGAAAATACATAAAGAACTTGACTCAGTAAATGGAATTCCATGTTGCATGCTCATGATTTTCAAGACTTGTACATAGTCTATGTGGTGCATCAAACGACAGTCCATCACTTGACTCTGTGTTCGCTTTAAAAGCAGATTAAGTATGATGCTATCAGCTAATATAAAGAATTACGGAATAGTGGCTTTTGACTTTATCTTGGAATATGTATATTAAGGGTCGGATGTGGGTGGTTAGGTTGCCGGAATTGAAGGAATTAGACATGGTAACTTTGCTCCCTCGCAAGCAATAGCGGTTTGTTTAATCGCACTGTCAGCGCTCTGTGCATAGCTGATCTTGTTATCAGAAAATTAGAACCTGTTGCCGTATAATTCATATGCCGTATTGGTATAGTTTACGGGACTGAGTTCACGATCCAGATCAATATTTAGCCTCTGCAGGAAAGGTAGCTGTGTGGGTTACTGTGGTCCTCCCGTTTAAAAGGATCACGTGATGCGCTCTAGCATTACGCACTGGATATTGGTCAGACCTGTTCCATAGGCAGAGTAAGAGGGTGCAGGGTGGTGAAGTGCTATTCTTCAGGAGCGAGTGACAAGC
>JAHWFO010057263.1:220598-241243 GCA_023313115.1 Rhysida immarginata
TAATTTCTTACATCTCTCTAAAGATTTTAATAAAAAAATAATGATTTTTATTTATATATTTATTTATTTATTACCGGTACTTTTTATAACTACCCCCCTTAAAACGTGAGTCATTAACGCTAGCAACAATGTACCCTTTATTGTTTCCAACAAAGGAAAAAATACTGATTGCTAAAGTCCAAGATGGAAACAATGAAGATTAGACCAATTGTTTCAAATCCTAGACCAATCAGAAAGCCGAATGCCAGTCATACACATCTCAGTTTTATATATAAGATATCATTTCATTCCACTTTTGTCAAAAGTACGAAAATAGTTGCAGAGTTTTTCTTTTTTCATGGAGTGTCACTATCGATCGAACATATTTTTGCTCAGAATGGCCAAGTGATCATCCTTCTTTGTTATTGTATCTAGAAATTCATTATTCAAGCATATCGTTTTTAAATGGTACACAAACATTATTGTGTACTTAATTATTTAGACAGTATTTGAACATTGTGGTCATCTGGAAAAAATAAGAAAAAATTACATCCGACATTAAAATTTTTTTCGGACTTACTTTTCGGGCATTGAAATTTTTGATGAAAAAAGTCATGCAAATAAAAATTTGAAGCTACGGTAATAGATAATTGAAAAGGGGAGGGAACCTCTAATCCGCAATGAGATTTTAAAATACCGGATACACATTTCGGTTACCAAGTAATTATCTTCAGCGATGAGAGACAAAAGTCAACCTCCCCTTTTTGGTTGTTCTATTCCACAGTTTTTACTTAATTTTTGCTAACAGATAATGAATAAATATTTAAAAGGGATTAACATTTATAAGCAGCACCAAATTATTTTGAAAGATTATGATGTTTTGGTAAATGATATCCAATAAACATGGAAATTTAAAAAGAGAAAAAGTAATTCAGAGTTAAATTTCTGATTCAATTTTATCAGAATTGGTATTTTTTTATTTTCTACCTGCATAACCTTAAAATTATACCATAACATTTTATTCTACACATATTATTTCACAATTTAAAAGCTGGAAAAAATTTTTTAAATATATTTTTAAAAAAGCACAGGAGTCTGCAAGTCTGGAAAATCTGCAAGACGGCAAGGCCCTGGAACTACGTTGCCGACTTGTGGAGGGATGACTGTACTTATGATGGGCATATTGAATACATTTCTAATTTTTTTTCCTGAATAAAATGCCATCATGCTTTAAAAGTTGACATTTTTTATTACTCATAACAAAATGCTAGGAAGAAATAAGTTTATCAGGAATTAACATATTGTATTTAATGTGTCAGATTTAATTGTGTGCGATAAAAATGAAGATAAAATTTAATGTAAACCTGTCTAAATACTTTTCTGCAATAACAGAACCTTTGCCTATTATCTCTTATATTCTATTATGGGTTTACGTTTAACTGAAATTATTAATACAACTACGGTATATAAAAATAAATTTCCCTTACCTCTAATAGTGTACAGTTCATTCCAAAAGCGTTTTCACTTAGGTGAATGATGTTCGGCTTCCTTGCAATACATTAAACCAGTGAGATTAATCATTCCAGGCAAGAAGTCGAGTTCGAATCACGTTGGACGATGCCATTTTATTGTTTCTTAGTAACAGGGATAAGTAGGCATAATGAGTGACGTCAAACTGTTGGAATTGAAATTGATTTTGAGCTTTTATTTAGAATGTTTTTCTTTATTACTAATATATCAATGTATATTATTATTATTTTAGCAGAAATGCAGTATAATAACGTGAAAACTACACGAGGAAGTAAGCGAAAGTTGGCATAGCATGCTCAACAATATAATGGCAAATACACGAATTAAATTGTTAGATGTTTTTTCATGAAATAATCAGTAGTAGAAAATTAACTTTAAGTTTGCTGCACATTTAACAAAATAATAATATATAATATATACATCTATTAAGGTATTTCATAAGGAATAGCTACCAATCTTTGAAATGAAATATAGTATCTTCTGGGTTTATACTTAAAAAAAATAACATATTGGCATGAAAAAAATACTTAAAAAAATAAAAAAAAGTTGTATTCTCATTCATGATGGGAAAAAATAATGTATAACAACGTATCTCATATATCGTCGTTGTCAAACCAATATCTGCCATGAGCACTTTTTTGAGATTTCAATTTTTTGACCCTTGCAACGAGTTAAAACCAATGGTTTACTGAACCAAACTTGCATATAAAAGAACTGCCATGTTCTTATAACCACTATACGACGAACCATGACCACTTTATGCAAAATTCACCTTCATACAAAATTTTACAGAACTTTTTTTTTTTTCAATATCTCAAAAGTTTACTTTTGGCACATAGCAGATATTTATTTGACAACAACGATATGAAGAAACCATATATTTATGCAGTATACAATATGCTGTTTACTATACAGTATATCGTAACAGCTTTCATTTTCTTATAAAATATAAGCATAATATATGGCGGCATTAACAATTTTGGTATCAAAATATTACAGAATTTAAAAAGTAATAAGTAAAAATATAAATGTTCGAAATACAGAAAAAATAAATAAATAAACTAAATATTTATTGATGAAAATAGGAAAGAAAATCCCACAGCTGGGATTCGAACCGGAAAACTTCAGCTCTTCGAAGGTTCCGGGTTCGAATTCAGCCTGTGGAGTTTTCGTTCCTATTTTCATCAATAATTTAAACATCTGAGGTTTTACGTAGTACAAATCCTCATCAAACATTCTTGAGATATTCTTAAATATTTATTGCTTTGTTTTTTAATAAGTGCGTTTAATATTTCATCTGAAAAGTTTATCTACTGAAATAAAAAGCAGCAATTAAATCTTTTCAGTTAAAAGTGCTGTAATTCGCCCACACCAGTCATAAACCTCATCCCTATTTCCACTCTAGACGGCCAAGTCCATTTTAACCATCCACGATGTTCGTTCAAACTACTAGAATTTATAACTGATCAACTTCGCTTAGCTAGACTCCTGCCATGCAAGTGAAAACGCTTTTGGAATGAACTGTACATCCAAATATCACCAAAAATACAAATAATAGAATAGCACAAATAAAATTTTAAATAAATGCATTGTGTTTAGTAAAGAAATTAAAGATTTAAAATGTGAGCAATTTATAGAGATTGTGCAAATACGACAGACTCAACTTCTTTTGTCGCTGAAGCTAAACTAATCGAGGAAAACATTTGCCAATTTACATTATGACCAATACGGACAAGAGAACATTGTCATTTACTCCTCGTATGGACATGGGAGTTGCCAGGAGGGGGGGGGGGCATTTGCCCTCTCCCCTAAATCTAGTAACCTTGCATACAAATACTTGAATTTTGCCGAAAATAGGATTACACGGCCAAACTTTGAAGTATTGGTATTGGCTTTATTCAGCAAAGATGAAGCTAATATTCGGTTCACTAGTCCACATAATTTTCTCACATGTGTATTTGACTCCCCCAACCCAACATAAATTCTGGTTACACCCTTGGGTATGGATTTGTTGATTTCTAGCTTTCTAACTTTATCAATCATCCATCCTTATCTCCCAAAGTTCATTTTGTTATTTTTTCAGCAAGGATAATAAAACACCATGAACTCTCAAAATTAACACAAGAATATGCAACAACCAGGAGTGAGTAGAGTGGTAGATTATCTCAGTATGATGCAAGTCTATACACTGCTGCCAAAGGCTGCCCTTCATCTGCTAATGCCACCCCTGAACATTGTCAGCTGATGCAGCTGCTTCTCTGCATCATAGCACGCCACAGCCCTGACTATTTCATAGCAGACATATTTCAGACTGAAGGATCACTCATCCTATATGCCACAGATCCATCAGTATACAAAAAAAAAACAATTACAGAAGATCAAATAAAGTTAAGGATTTTAAAACCATAGTGTATTATTTTTTGGGTTTGTTCAGACATTGTTTTTCAATTCAAAAGATGCCCAGGTGGTTCTCCATTCTAAAAACTCGCTGCATCATTCGTAGTGACACATTCAGCAAATATCTCAGAAACTGCTCGGCTGAATTCAACCAAATTTTTTCGCCTTATAGGAACAAATGTTCCCTATATCCCTAAAAATTTCAAGTTCATAATTTGAATCGTTCCAATTAACGGTCTCGTTGAGTGAACCAAACTTGAGTCTACCGCTCAAGATTTCCTTGATTTATTTACATTTTTTGCCGTTAGGTGTCTCAGGCGCCAGTTGCACAAGGCCTATACAAGAAGGTTGGGCTTGGCCTCCACATCACTTACTGGTTGGTGAAAGTGCTAATTGCATTCATAAGGGCACCCTTTCACCTCCTGTTAATTATGGGAGATATTAACACCAGTGGAGAGTGAAATCCTAAAACTAAGTAAATGGAGAAATTGTTAAAAAATACATAAGGAAATGTTATAAATGTACGAGGGGATATCAGAAAGTGAAACCATTTATTTTTTGACGGAGGAAATTTAGTCATTGTGTAAAAGTTAATAGCCAAAAAGAAGGCTGAGTACATGCACAGACATTGCATAACAAGAATTGTTTCTATGCACGCGCACTACATGCTCCCAGCTGTTTCATAAATGGCTGCTGCTATCACATTAGAATTTCAATTTTTTCTCTTTCTCCTAATCATTATTTCTTCTAAATTGCAAAAGAGCTCATTCGTCTTTTCTTTCAATTTTTATATTGATTTTTTGACATAAAAAACAAAAGATGATGAGTTGAATTTATGTGCAAATCTACAGTGGAAGAACAGGAGCTGTTATAAGGTTTCTTTTCGCAAAAGGAAAGAAACCTGCTGAAATTCATGAGGAAATGGTAGAAGTTTACGGTGCCAACTATTTGGATTATTCTAATATGTGCAAATGGTGTAAATTGTTTCGAGAAGGAAGTTAGCCTTGCTGATAAACAGTGTTTTGGGCAACCTGTGTCAGCAGCCATTATCGAGGACATTAACAACACCGTCAGAGAAAACCGTCGCATTTCCTTGGAAAGAAGTGAGTGAAACATTACACATATCCTATGGAACTGCATGGGATATGGTGCATGAGAAGCTTGGACACCAAAAAAGTCTGTTGGCGTTGGATTCCAAAATGTCTGACACCAGAACAGACCGACAACAGAAAATTGTGCAATCTGCAACATCTGCAGTGGTATAACCAAGAGGAAAATGTGTTTCTGAATGGCATTGTCACAGGAGATAAGTCCTCGGTCTTGCACTTCACACCTGAGCCTAAAACTGCAAGCATGGTGTGGAAACATCCACATTCACCAGTTCGCAAAAATTCAGTTTCTCCTTCAGCTCGGAAGTTTATGCTTACGTTTTTTTGGGATAGGCTTGGCATCCTACTTGCAGAGTTCCTGCCTCGTGGGTCAACTGTCAACGCCGCTACTTGTTGTGAAATGTTGGCCATAACCAGGCATGCGTTGTCACGAAGAAGTTGAATATTGTTTCCTCTTTTTGGCTACTTATCCCGAACAGCACTAAACTGCAGCATGCTATTCGGAACAAGCAACCAAAAAGAAGAAATAATATTCGGCTTCATGACAACGCACACCGGGTTATGGCCAACGTTGTCAAAGCAAAACTGGTCCGTTTTGGTTGGGAGGTTCTGGACCACCCAGTCTAAAGTCCGGACTTAGCATCCTCGAACTACCACTTCTTTGATCCCATGAAGAGATTTCTGGGTGGTCAGATGTTTGAGATTGACGAGGAACTCAAATCTGCCGTGCACCATTGGCTGTATTCAGAGCCAATGGAGTTCTATGAGAGGGGTATTCTGAAACTGGTGCAGCTTTGGGATAAGTGCCTAAATCGCTAAGGTGCCTATGTGGAAAAGTAGATAAACACATATAGTTACAGCCACACTTAGTTGTTTATCTGTATATTTTGTAATTTTCTTTGAAAAAAATAAATGACATTACTTTCTGATGTTTCCTCATATTTTTCAAAAATTTCCACATTTACTTATTTGTTAAGATTTCACTCTCCACCTGTGTCAATTTCTCCCACTGGGAGTGAAAGGGTGCCTATACGGGTGCAATTACCACCTCCACCAACCGGGAAGCACCGCGGAGGCCAAGCCCACCTATCTTGTATAAATTTGCTCACATTTTAAATCTTGTACTTCAAAACACTTATTAGAAATAAAAATCAAGGGAGACATCTGTCCTCGGGTGCTAGCCTTTTTACTCTTGCTAGGGGGAGTGCCGCGAGGACAAAATATGAAAAGACTGGGACGAAAAATGAACACCATGCCGTCGGGTGCCATTTATACAAGCCACGCCAAGGCTCCAGAGTGTTATAAATTCAAAATTGGGGTTTTCTCCGACTTGATATGTTATAGCTAGATCAATCGCAACCTTTCTTAATATGACATTTTAGTGAATATTTTGCTTTGATTTTCTCATTCCTTCTTAATTTATAGGTTTCTACGCCATAATCGTATAATTGAGGTGGAAGAAGGATGGGAATTTTGTCAAGAACTCTGGAAAATGTAAGTAATGTTAACCTTTAGTACGGCATACATGTTGAAGTGTAATATATGCCAATTTTTGTATTAAAGTTATGCTGAAGCAAAATATTTATTATTATTGCATAGGATTATGATACTTTTTGAGAGAAAAAAATTGGGAAATATATTTGCTATTTTTAAAATTATATTAAGTATTAAAAAAAAACAAAAAACTTATACGGGCTGAACTTAAACAATAGGGACAAATTTTTGGAATAAAAAATTTTACATGAACATGCATTTATAAATGGACGGTATGTCTGTAATTAGAGCAATTAATACAGAGCACGATTTATTGGTGGTAATAATTGTGTCAACGCTACAAAAGATATTTGAAGTGGCCTCCTTGGAATGCAGTGCAAGCGTGTTCGTCTTTTCCATCAAAGGACCCTTTCTCATATAAATGCACATTTCTTGGTATGGCCTCTCAACCATTCCCATATGTTTCTCCATATATGAAGACCATTTTGGCTTTTTCCTGATATGAATACTGGACCATTGTATCTCAGCTGGCAGGACGATCACTCAAAGGTAACTTTGCAACAGAAAAAAACACACTATATGATTATGGGGGCATAATGTCGTGCATACAATTATTGCCATTTCCATGGAAACTATGCATTTCCGGACATAAGTTGATATGAACTTTTTTGTCACAAAATTTTCCTGAAGTTTGTCCCTATTGTTTTAGTTCATTCTGTTTATCAGTTGACATTTACAAAACAAATAGCATGACATTTACAAAACAAATAGTTTAAATCCAATGATTTTTTATTTTTTAAACTATTATACAGGTTGTAAATTAAATGTTAGTGCTACTTGGAGGATCGTTTGCTAAGAACAAAATAAGAAGAAATTTTCTTGGAAGTTTCTAATATATTGCATACGTTTCGAGAAAAATGACTTTGAAATGAGATCTTAAAGAAACAATCCTCCAAGTAGTATTAAACATTTAATTTACACCCTGTATATGATAATTACAAACTAGAAAAGGAAGGAAAAATTTCAACCTGGACTCTATCAGTTACATGCATTTAGCTGGTGCCACTCTAACCAATTGAGCTACTGTGGACAATGAACTGCCAAGCTGTTACAATATGTCTATATGGATTTCCCTGAAGCACAAATCATCTCAGCTAGGGCTCCAACTCTCAAATCGGGAATCCTCCTTAGCCTTAAACCATCAAATAAATTGATGAAAATTTCAACTTAAAGAGTGAAGAATATCTTCAGTCTCCTTGCTATCTTCTTTTTGAGTATTATGGAACTCTGCTAAGATTATGACAAAATCCCAAACCAATAATTACAAAAAAATATTTTTAACTTTAGCTTTATGATTTTAATGTAAATTTCATGTTCAATGCACTTTTAAAGTAACTAAGCAATTTACACTCATAATTTTAGTTCATTCTTTTCTACTTGAAATAATGTACTGAATGAAAGAAACATTTATAATTGGACTGTTAATTATCAAGATATTATGCCAAACATACATTAAAAAATAAATAAATAAATAAATAAAAGTTAAAGAAAAATGCTCAAAATTTATTAGACAAAGTACGTTAAGAAAATTAGCTTTCATTCAGTAGACTCTTTCATGTTGACGTTAATAAATGCGTCACTAGGTGGTATTTTTTGTAGTATTTCAATTAAAGCTCTATATATACAATTATGGCCAACTGACGGTCGGACACCATTTTTGGCCTATTCATAGGCTCACTCACTATAGGCTGCTTATTAAAATTCTCGAAAATCACTCGATTTTTTTATGTAATTTAACGCTCATCATAAGTATACTAACTAATTCTCATGTAATTAAAATTATATTTATCCCATTTTTCATTTATTTATTTTATTTTTGTAAATGCATTATTATTATTTTTTTGAAATTGTTAATGGCAAGGTAATAAAAATAAATGTATTATATAAAGAAGGAATAAACAAATGAAGGTTGAGTGAATACAATTTTTATTTACAAAAGAAATTAAAAATATTGTACAAAACAATTTTACAGTCGAGTTTTATATAATTCCTATAGCCCTTCTCATCCCAATACTTCTACTTGCTAAACTTGATTGGTTTCTTATTATTTTCTACTTGCTAAACTGATAAAAAATCAATCAAAAACATTCTCAATTCCTTATTATTTATGGTATATAATATTATTGCTTAAAATAACTATTTTTAATAACTATTTTTAATAGAGTATAATAATCAAACTATAAATAAAGGAGAACATACGAGTTCGTCACACGAAACAATTTAAATGTGCGAGCTTTGCAACAATTCGCTTCTGCGGCCAAACTAGCTGACATCTAGTGGACAGCGTCGGAACCTATGGCGTCACTCATCATGGCTTCCAAAAAGGGTACAATTGCCTTAGATCGTGTAAGAGGAAATAAGAAGAATAATAAGTACAGCTGTCTGGTAAATTGCAAATCCAAGCTTAACCACTAAAAAAACATATTTACGCATTTATTCCCAAAGAAGAACATGGGCATTAAGGAGAACATGGGAAGCCATTTTAAAATTGGGAAAGCCAGCAATAGATACAGCATATGTATCAAGGTTACATTTTCTTCCTGACCTGTAAGCTTGAAATAAATAAGGAAATTTAAAAAGTTATAGAAATGATTGGAATACATTTTGATAAATATAGTGAGAAATATCAATTAATAAATGAATGAATGAATGAATGAAGTAGTAATTTATTTTTTCCTTTAACCCTGGAGGGCCAATCTATTTGATGAGCACAAAGGCTAATCATTAGTCGAATTGACTAACACTTTTATAACCCTCCTAATATTGACTTTTTTAAAGTTTAGATAAAAAATATTTCCGCTAATATATCAATGGGCTCTGTACAGGGTGGTCCATTTAAGTGTAGACATGGAAATATTCCAAGCATCCAACACGCTTGGAATCTGTTGGATGCTCGGATCGATGCAGCAAGCTGTGCCAGACGTGAACTGTGGCGATCTGTGGTAACGAAACGCGAGCTGGGTAACAAAACCAAGCTCTCTGTCTTCAAATCTATCTTTGTCCCCATTCTCACCTATGGTCATGAGGCTTGGGTAATGACGGAAAGAGTGAGATCGCAGGTACAAGCGGCCGAAATGAGATTTCTGAGATGTGTGGCAGGTGTTACCCTACTTGATAGAGTGCACAGCAGCACAATAAGGGAGTCTTTAGGTGTTGAGCCGCTACTTCTCCGCGTTGAGAGATCTCAGTTGCGCTGGTAGGGCCACGTGATACGGATGCCATAAACTGGTCTTCCTAGGCAGTTGTTATTTTCCAAGCCAGTGGGTAAGAGACCAAGGGGTCGGCCTAGAACCAGGTGGCTAGACTACATGGAGAATCTGGGTTCGAGTTGCTTCGGTATTACCAGGGAGGACATGCGCTTGATGGCGGAAGATCGCGATCGCTGGAGATCCTCCATAGGACTGCTGCCCCCGCGACCCTAACGGATAAGCGGGTTTGAAAAGTAAGTAAGTATGGAAATATTTCGAAAACAAAGCATTGTATGAAAAATGTCCAAAATCAAAAGTGAATTACTTCGTGGGAGAAATTCATGACCCCCCCCCCCCCCCCTTGGGGGGGGGGGGGGGGGGGGGACTTTGAAATCTTAAATAGGAGCCCCTATTTTTAATGGCACATTCAGATTGTACATAATACACGTATTCGAGAAATGTTTTATTCTTGATGTTTTTTCAATTGTTCCAACCGTTTAGGAGATAGAGGCCCTGAAAGTGTGGAACTTTTACATTTTTGAACCCAATTTTATCGATGAAGGCAAATAAAGAGTAGGTCTTACACACATTCCTATTCTACATTTTAATGGTTTTTAAGAATCCAAAGTCAGAATTTCAAAACTCCAATATTTTTCAATACATACGCACAGACTCTCTCTCCATAGGACTGCTGCCCCCAAGACTTTGCTTGTGCACTAAAAAATTTTGAATTTTTGAAATTCTGACTTCGGATTCTTAAAGACCATCTAAAAGTAGAATAGGAATGTCTGTAATACCCACTCTTTATTTCTTTGTCTTCATCGATAAAATTGAGTTGAAAACTTTAAAAGTTCAACACTTTCAGGGCCTCTATCTCCTAAACGGTTGGATCAATTGAAAAAATACCAAGAATAAAACTTTTCTCGAATATTGTGTACAATCTGAATGGACACTTTTTCGTACAATGCTTTGTTTTCCAGATATCAGGCTTTTGCAAAAGTTTTTTCCGGATTTTTATCCCAACCCAAAAACGATTGAACTTGAATGACGGATTCAGCTCATGCAGATGCCGGGCAATGGTTGAAAAGTGAACCTTGAACTGTTCTGCGAGTTCCCTCGTTGTTACATTGTGATCTTCATCAATTGCTTGGCGTAGATCACCATCTGAAATCATGATTGGCCGACCAGAGAGGTGCATCTTGAAGAGTGCTATTTCCGTGTCTGAACTGGCGATACCATTCTTCTATTGTACGTAAACTAACAGTGCCATCACCTAAACGTTGGGAAATGTTTCGGTGACATTGCGCAGCACTGATCTTTCCAGAATACTCGTAGAAGATTATTGCTCGAATATGCTCGCGTGAAAGGTCCATTTCAGACCATTGATGGCACTCACAAATGTATAGTTAAAAAGTTGATTCTTGGATGTAATATAGCAAAGATATTCAGGAATCGAATTCAGTAATTTGTTTGAAAACATATGAACACCCCCTCGGAAAATGAGCCCTTCTTGGGCACGGGTTCTAGAACCGGAAGAAGCTTTTGCAACAACCTGATATCTTCATGTCTACACTTAAATGGACCACCCTCTATATAATCTAAATGAAAGTTAAGTTTAATTTCATAATCTATTTATTTGTAAAATGACATTGATAATAATTATACAGTTATTTGACATCAAAATAAATGTCGGAAGAAAACTTCAAAAAAAAAAAAAGAAACACAAAAATGCCTATTATATTATTAGCACTAATCGTATATTATTCGTGATTATTGTATTTATAAATTATTATTGATTCATCTTTTAATTGTTTCACATAACTATAAATAGCCAAAGAATACTGAGACAATTATGTATGCAATAAAAACATAACATTATAGAAGAAAGTAACCAAACCTGGGACCTCATTTTATTTTTGACGCGATATAAAAGAAACATTAAAAATATGTGATGCACATACTTATTTGCACTATTAAAGGACAACTCTATGCAAAAAATCGATTACAATTTTTTTTACAGAATATCATTCTTTGATATAAATATAACACATTCCCGTTGAAATTTTAAAATTTGGTCCATAATTTCAATATAAGAAATGGCTTTGAAATGGAAAAACGGTGCTTTTGAGTGACGTAGTTTGAGTCAAAGGAGGCCAACGAAAAAGACAGGCCCAGATGTGGAAAAGTCATTTGTCCATAGTGAGAAAGGCCCTGACGCGAAAAAGTCACCTGACCAACAATCCAGCCTTCTTTGTTTTCAACAAATGAAAAAATACTCATTGTTAAAATCCAAGATGGAAACAATGAAAATTACATTGTTTTTCGGTCTACATTGTTATTCGGATTACATTGTTATTCTACGTTTGACTCCAACTACGTCACGGCCTCAACCAAATCCCACTCGTTATTTTCATTTTTTCACACATTTAGAGTTTGAATTAAATTTTTTTATATATGCCATGATGTTATTAATATGTTAGACTTTTGATTTAAATAAAGTTGCATATGTCCTTTAAAAATAGCATAAAATAAATCATTATTTAAATTTTTTTTTCTAAAACGTTACTCTTTTACCATCTCAAAAAAAAACAACAAAAAAACTCCTAAACCAGGCCATTTCATTTCATGAAATTAGGCATTAAAATGAGAAAATAAATACTGAATGAAAGAGAACCATTTTATTTCCATAAATAGCAAATTCCTAATTTTTTAATGAAATTTTAGGCACTCAATTTACTTCAAAATCACCTTAGATAAATAAAAAAATAAATAAGTTTCGGGCTAGCATATGTTTATTAGTAAAGTAATCAATTCTGAGGCTCAGTAATAGGTTAGTAATCGTGATACTGATTATTTAAAGCGTGAAGAGTCGAGTATTCATGATAGCAATTGCTAGGGAGCAATCATTTCACTGCTACTTACGTACTTTTAGTACCCTTTTCGAGTGCCATATTGATGATGTGTCAAGCGACTGTAGTGCCCTCCATGGGTCGTAGCGATAGCGAATATGAATTGAATTTTAAATGTGCGAGCTTTGCAACAATATGAATTTGTGACATTCCATGTCAGTAGGTCCGTTACGCCCGGCAGGGGGCATTAGTTTTAGTGTGTTTTGTTGTTTTGTTCTTCGTGGTTTATATACGGAGTGGAGGTTTGTGTGTTGTGTCCTGTGGTGTTGGTGTATGGTTTCGGAGGTCAGTTGTTGAGTTTTAAGTATCAGTTGAGACTGTAGTTAGTTGTATAGAAGTGCGTGTGTGTGCGCTTAATAGTCGGTATTTTGGTTGCGTTGGTGGGAGTATGGTTGGAGCTGACTTTTATTTTTGTGATGTTTTTAGGTTTGTGTAAGAGGGGTGTTGTTCTGTTTCGGTCAATATTTTTGAGTGTCATTGAAGTAGGGTGTGTTTTTTTTTTTTAGTTTGCTGTGGCTGGTGCTGTTTTGGAGTGCGAGTGCGCGTTGGTGTTGTTATGCGGTTTTTCTTACTTGTTCTTGTTGTTTTTGGTGCAGTGTGAGTTGGAGAGGTAGTTTGCTAGTGATAACATGGGCAGGCGAGCTGTGCGCCTGGGGACGTAGTGGCCGCAACACTGTTGCGTTGTATTGTCCTGAGTGACGTACATGCCGCAGGAGGTCGGAGGGCCTGAGGCTGGGTGCTCCTAACCTGGAACTGGGTCCACAAGGGTTCCTGTGATCCTCCTCTGGTGTTTGAAAAGGATCACATGATGCTGTCCTGCATTTTGAAGAAGGAATATTTAACTACCCAGGTTTATTGTGGGGGCGTCCGAGTCGCTGGTCGCTTTATCCGTCCCTCAGGGAGATCTGAGCACACGTATAGGCTGTAGCCCATGCAGTAGTGAGCGCAGAGCGGGAGGTTTCCCGGCCCTGTTTTGAAATATATGGACCACACATCTCAAAAGCTCTATGGGACTATGTGCACACTGGTGGTAGCCACGTGGTGCTTTAAGCGTCTTGGATAGTGGTCTGAGGGGCCCCTCTTACACTAGACAGCTGACCATTGATGCTAACATAGCTAATCTGGTATAAGGTCTTGCTTCTGAGTGTCATGTTTGTATATTTTTACTTTTTTACTGCCACTGCACTGAAGTAATGTGTATTTATGTAGTGTTTTTTGGAGAATATTAAAACGTTTTTGCTTTTTATGTTGGAGTGGAGTTGGTTTGTTTGCTAGAAGATTAAGAGTGCATTTTCAGAAAGCAGCATTCGTGCCCTTAACGATGTCCGACCCACTGATGGACCCTGTTCCGGTAGAACCCGTCAATTAATTTTAGTAGTGGTGGATATCTCGAAGGGGGGGGGGGGTTGTCACAAATTGAATTTTAAATGTGCGAGCTTTGCAACAGTATAAATTAAATTTGAAACTAATCACCGCACAAACTGCACGCGGATAAAATCTTGTAGAAAAATAAAATTTGCAAGCTGAAAATTATCGGATTAACATATACCATGTATGCTATTGCAAAAAAAGAAAATTTTATATCTCTTTTATGTTTTTACTGATGCTTTCTTGCAGATAATCTATTTAAAAATTATTAAATTGTAAATTTTTACAATTTTTATGAACCCTCTCCCGATTAAGCCATTAGGTCGGGTATGTCACAGGACAAAATGTAATTGCTCGGATTAAAAGCCACAAAGTCTCAGGGTCGTGTATTATAAAATAAAATCAATGAATATGAATGAAGCATTCTGCATTTAACGAAGATTCATTTATCTTTGAATGTTTGCAATGCTTCTTTAATGAGCAATGCATTTCAATCTTTATTGTTATAGATTACACTGGGGAACAAAAAAAATTTTTTTTCGTGGTGCCTGGAATGTTAGAACTGATTTTGATTATATTTGATGTGTTGATTCAAAATATGAAAACAGTTTCTCTCTATCAGCTATAGTTTTTGAGATACAGCACCACTAACTTAATGCGCTTTTGTTATTTGTTATGGTACAGAGGTGCGACGTTGATATAATAAGTCTGGGAAGAAGTTCGTGGCGTTTTTCCTGATAGATGGCCGCGAATTTTACTTAAAAAAACGTCATGATTATCAGCGCCATAATTATCAAAAAAGAGCGTACCTTGGATTCTTTGGCGTTAAGCTTGGTGACCAAGACAAAACGTGGGCACCACTTGTTGTGTGTAAAATTTTTATGGAACACTTATGGCAATGGACTAATGGACAAAAGAGAAGTCTGAAATTTGGTGTGCCGATGGTTTGGAGGGAACCCAGAAACCACAATGATGACTGCTATTTCTGTATTGTGCAACGTTGCGACGTTAATATCTCGAAAACTAGACCTGATGGAACAAATATAAAGTTATTTTTGAATTCTGCACCCTAAAATTACCTAAGAACACTTGAAAAATCGCCGGCACCAAAATGTGTGTTGACCTGTGTTATTATATTAGTCACATTCACTTACGGGAAAGTGACTTTGTCTTTGCTTTTGAAAAGCAAAGAAAATAGGTTTTCATTGTGAATGAAACCGGAAGTGAAAAGATCGCTTTTGCTGCTTTTGTTACTTTTGAATCGTCAGCCATAAATAGCATGATGAACATATTGAAATTGTTTGAAAAATAATAAGTGACTAATTGATTGTGAAAAATGTTTTTTATTGTTCTCCATGGTTTTATTATTCCTTAATTTATAACCAAAAAATTTTACAATGTTAAGTATGTTACTTATGCCTTTAAATTACAAGTTTTATCAGTGGTCAGTCAAGTTAGTAGCTGTAAAGCCAGAAAAGTAAGAAAAGGGGGAAAGTGGGTATTGACTCGCTTTCAGAAAAGTCACTTTTGAGACTTAGGCCCGAATCACAGTTGGGTATAAGGTGCGACTTGAGTCTCTGAAAAGGTCTCAAAACGGAATCACAGTTGGTCGTAAACGCGAGTCCAGAGGGCGAATGGACTCACCAGATGTAAGCCACGAACAAGGTGGCTTAGCGAGTAGAGTCCAATTTCGAGAGTCCATATCGAACCAATCAAAATGGCGGACTCGCATCGCACAGTGGAAAAATCCCACGTGTTAAGCACTTTCATCTTCGCTTCAAGTAATTAACATAGGACAGGATGAATATTATGAATGACGCTGATCATCTTAAAGAAATGCCACATTTCTTTCAAATATACGGGATCAGTACATACGGTCATTGCGTGTCGATTCTCACGCCCTCCCCCAGCATGTTTGCTCTTCTCTCCTTGCTAGTGCTTCGTTATATGTATATTGGCTCTCGCAGTTTCTTTCGTGTAATCTTTTACAGTTTTTATTACAAAAAAGAAACGCAAAAAAAAAAGTATTACATTAATTAGAAATAAACATAATCAATGTTCATAATAATAATAATAATTATAATACCAATAAATGTACACAATGTTACCTAAATAGCGGTAGAAATTCATAAGTAAATGAAATAAAGTGAAAACTAACGCAGATTGCAACTTAAGTACATTATTGAATTATAAATATTTTATAAGTATTATTATTATTGTATATATATTGTCATTTAGAAAATAACAAAATGTAATTTGATATTTAAATAATAAATAAATAAATTATTGTAAGTAATGTGCAAAATTACACTCCGTTTATAAAGCATTTCTCAAGGAAACGATGTTTTACCTCTGATCCACACAATTCCAAATATAAATTATTTAAACTTCAGGATTTTTATATAAATCTGAACTTAAATTTACTGGTTTCCCTAATGTTGGAATTATGATAGGAAAAAAAATAAACCAAGAATATCGTCCCCGATAACAATTTCACAAGCTTTTATAAAAATTTAAGAAAAAAATAAATGACGTTGTTATATTTGTATCTAATTAAGTATGATCATTTAAAAAGCCTATTTTATAATAAAAAAAAAATAAAAAATTTGACAAGGGTAAACCTAAAAAAATCCAATGGTTTCTGAAAAAATTTGATTTACACAGACAGTTTAATAATAAGAAATGCATCTGTGTTCAGAGGGATAAACTGATTTAAATAAAGAATAATGAAATAATTAGTCATCACTTAATTCAAGTACTATATTATCAAATAATTTCGGATATAACTCACAATATTATAAAATAAGACAAACAAAATTTCTTTTTCCACAACATACAATGAAATCGTTAACAAAATTGCATTTGCCTTTTCATATTTTCATTATATATATTGTAGAATAAGAGATTTAGCTTGTAGGGTAAGAGATTAATTTATAATATTCAGGGTGCGTACGGGTCCATGAAAGTCATGAATTATCATTAATTTTGAGTGGTCATAAAATGGTCCTTATAAAGTCATGAATTCATATTAATTTTTGATAAAAGTCATGAATTTTTTAACTTAACAACTGACAATGTGAGCCTTTTAAAAAGTTTTTTTTTTTTTTCTTTTTGTTAGTTTAACACACCATACATTCATCATTTCACTATCACCTTTTAGCTTTTCACATCGCCTTTTCCAGTTATGCTTAAGCCTAAAGACAATCACATGTTGCGTCCTCATCATAAGAAAATGCGTGTTCAACAAGTTGTGGTTGCTAAATTCAAAATATAAGGACTGGTTAGAGGAAGGAAGTGATAAGTTCAAGGCCAAATGTAATCTCTGTATAAAAGAAATATCAATTAGTAACCAAGGAGTTGCTGCATTGAACGTGCACTTGAATGGTACGAATCATCAGCTTCGTAGCAACTTTCAATATTCCACTTCGAAAAGTTTTCTGGCAAATTCCTTACTGAAACGTGATCCCAAAACACCTCAATCTGAACCTGTGCATACTTTACTCCCTGATCCTAATTCTGTAGTCTCTAGTATTCCTGATGCTCGACCCTCAACCTCAAATAATGTAAGTGTAGTGATTTAATTTAAGAAAAAGTGCTTTAGAATAACATAATTTATCATATCCATTTTTATAGGAATTAGAGAATGATTGTTTATAGGCCTATTTGACTTTTCTTTCTTTTTTTTTTTTTGTAGTCTGATACTACTTTTATAACTTTATTAACCAAGAAAATGGAAATGAAGTGGAGAGCAGAAATTTTTTGGACATTGAAAACTGTTCATTCAAAGCATTCGTATAAAAGTTGTAATGGAATCGGCGAATTGTTTGCTCAAATGTTTCTTGATAGTGGAATAGCAAAAGAATTTTCTTGTGGTGAAAAAAATGTGCTTACTTAGCTTGTTATGGAATTGTACCACACATTCATTCATTACTCCTTGAAGATCATCAAATTATTTTATGCTTTTATTTGATGAATCGTTTAATGTTAAGTCTCAATCAAAGCAGTTGGATTTACATGTGAGATTTTATTGTGAAAACATGCATTTGGTTAGGTCTCATTATTTCGATTCTGCATTTCTAGGTCATTCTAAAGCGTCTGATTTGTTGTTGCATTTCAAAGAGTTAACAAAAAAATTAGATTTGAAAAAATTATTGCAGATATCGATGGATGGGCCTAACGTCAATTGGCCATTTTTCAGTAATTTTGTGAAAGACATTATCAGTGAAGTGGATAATGATTCTGAACCCATTAACATTGGAAGTTGTGGGTTACATACCATTCATGGGGCATTCAAGTCAGGATGGTTGGCTGTAGATTGGGATATTGATGGCTTACTTCAAGCCTTGTACACTTTATTTAAAGATACACCAGCAAGGAGAGAAGATTTTGAGCGTATCACAAATAGTGATGTGTATGCCTTGAAATTTTGTGCCACTCTTTGGATTGAAAATGCGAAAGTTGTTACTCAAGCGCTAGAGATATGGCCAAACATTGAAAAGTATGTGCAAAAATTAGAGAAACCATCAAAAGAATTCTCAGTTCCCAACACAAAATCATTTGAAATGATAAAAGCAGCAACTAAAGATTCAACAACAATTGTAAAATTTAATTTTTATCTAAGTTTAGCTAAGTTTAATGTTTTTACAGAGTTTTTAACAAAGTTCCAAACTGATGAGCCTGTTTTACCATTTTTATCTTTCTACTTAGAGAAAGTTATTCGAAATCTCATGAGAAAAGTTGTAAAGAAGGATGTGCTAAGCAATGCAGATTCAG
Source organism: Rhysida immarginata (assembly GCA_023313115.1). Taxonomy (NCBI): domain Eukaryota; kingdom Metazoa; phylum Arthropoda; class Chilopoda; order Scolopendromorpha; family Scolopendridae; genus Rhysida; species Rhysida immarginata. Next base: position 239,406 of record JAHWFO010057263.1, read on the forward strand.
TCATAAAACTTATGAAAATTGATATTAAAGACTCAAGTTTGTTGTTACCTTTTAAAGAAATAGACATTGGTTTTATGGCTGAAAAGTTACTTCATGAAAAAAATGTTGTTGGAGATATTTCTCAGTAAGATGTTATGTCTTTTAAAATGCAGTGTGGTAGGATCATTACAAAAATTATAGGAAAAATTCTAGAAAAATGTCCATTAAATTTTTCTCTCGTTAGGAATGTGACTTGTCTCTCACCTTGCCAAATGGTTTCATCAAAAAATTGTATCAAAAAGTTTAAAATTGTTATTAATATTTTAAATAACCATAAATTTGTAAAAAGTAGAAATTGTGATAAGGTCATTGCACAGTATTGTGAATTTATGGGGAAAATTGTTGCTGCCAACCAAGGTAGTTTTTTAGAATTCAATGATTCAGAATCGAGGTTAGATGCGTTTTTTAAACAATTTATGATACCGGATTATGATCTTTTATGACAAGTGGTAAAACTCATTTTAACTTTATCTCATGGCCAAGCCTCAGTGGAAAGAGGTTTCTCTATTAACAAGGCATTATTGGTAGAAAATTTGAAAGAAACTTCTTTAACTTCTCAAAGGAGAACTTGTGACTATATAAACCATTGCAGTGGTTTGATGAAAGTGCCAATTACAAAATCTTTGATTGTGTCTGCCCAAAGTGCACGTCAAAAATATTTTACAGCTCTAGAAGAGCAAAAAAAACAGTCTAAAAATAAACGACATAATGAAGACAATTTAGAAGTTGAAAAGTTGAACAGAAAAAAAATACGTTTAGAAGAAGACATTGAGTCACTCTTAAAATCTGCTGATGAAATGGCATTGTTGGCAGAGACAAAATCAACAAATCCAATTCATTCAGAAATACTGTGGAAAAAAAAAGAAGATTGAAATACAAGAGATTGAAAAAAACATAAAATCACTTGTAACCAAAGGTCATGAAAAAAAAAAATTTTAGTAATGAAAAGTCATTAATTTCATTAATTTCAAAAGTAGTACGCACCCTGAATATTGTATCTGATATTATATCATAATATAGTACTTCAATTTATATATCTACAGATTTAATATACGAATTATTAATTAATTAAGGAAAAATAGTTTTTAAATCTGTTAAAATTTCGATTTCCTAAGCAGAAAAACTTCAAAAACAATTTTTTTTTAAATTTTTTACATTCCTCCGTGAAGGTGACATACAAACCACATGTCCAGCATATGTGGATCTCTGCCGTGTCACCGTTGCTATGACTACACAAAGGTTTCCAGAGAACACTCCTACAAATTTGCGTCACAAACTGCTTGAGCTGTGGTTCACTTGAGCTGGTGTCTGTAGGGTAGTTGTAATACGAAAGGACTCTGAAAAAGGACTCACGCTCAAATTCAGCTCTGCCGAGCCAGCAGTAGAGTCCTTTTTGAGACCTTTAACTGTGATGCGGCCCTTAGCGTCGTATCACGAGTCGGTAAAATGAGGTCTCAGTCGCTATGGAGTCATTGATGATACCCGTTTGAGATGACAGAGGTATCATGTCTTGCCTAAACGTGACTCGAGAAGGCGAGACGAGTCTCATTTTTCGAGACACCAAGGCAGGTGGCTTGAAGGAGTCTCAGCGACAAAAAACGAGGGGCAACGACGAACAAACATGTCGGACTCGCAACGTATAGTGGAGAAATACCACGTGTTAGGCAATTTTATCTTTGTTTAGAGTAACTAATGTGGGATAGGATGACTATTATGAATGATGCTGAAGATTTGCAATTCAAGAAACACTACATTTCTTTCAAATATACTAGATCAGTTAAATCGCTCATTTCGAATCG
>JAHWFO010057263.1:261994-284480 GCA_023313115.1 Rhysida immarginata
TTAAACCGCTCGCCGACAACACCTCACATTCAAAATTTATATTCTACATAGTTACCTGTGCTCTGGCACATTAAATTACTAAATACTGATATACACTTGTATATCTAATATAAGTTCTGAGAATTGCTTGTTCAAATACAATCATAATGCGTTTACAATCTGTTTCAAAAGCTCGGGGAAATCTTACGAAGTATCATCGTGTGTAAAAACTTTTCTACATAAATCTAGATTTTAGTTCATATAAAATTGTTTAAAAATTCTAAGACACCTTTAGATTTAAGAAACATATTTATTTCATGCTTAATAAGCAGAAGTTGTTATTAAAAAGCACTTATACGAAGCCTCTAACCTCATACAATAACTTGGCATTAACACTCCTTGGCCCCAAACTGGCGATCGCAGCGACTCTGGTGAGTTGTTACGCATTTAAGGAATTCACTCGTTTCATTACATAACCTATTACTATATATAAAATGTTATTATTTCATTGAAAACAAATTTTTATTTATTGGCTAAACTATGGAAAATTAATATGCAATCCTTGGTAGGTGACATAGATTGTTGTTTTACCAGCAAAAAATTCGTAAAGTCGACACTACCTCAAACTCGGCTTTCGGAGTTGGCATACTTCCCTCTAATACTAATGTTTGAAACCACAGTGTTCTTGTGAAGGAAAAATTTTTCAAATGGCTGTCACAATGCAACTAGGAAGAACTTTTCTTTTATTTCTTCCCATGTGCACCCAAATCCAATGGAGAAATTCTCTGTGACTTGTATATGCCCAAGCTGGTCACTTTTATATGCGATGGTTAGTACATCGTGGTCCAGGCAGATTTTTGATAAGACAGAATTTTCGGTGATGCACGCCAAATTACTGGGCATATGCTGATCGACCTCTGCATAATCACGACAGCATACGCTCTCTTGTGATGTCGGCATATCTTCACATGTTGCGCACTGATACTTACCGTAAATCCTCTACTATAATGCGACTCCACTTTTTTGGCCCAAAAAAACAGCAAAAATGCTATCCTCTTGTATAATGCTATCCCCATTTTTGACTCCTCGTGAAAAATAAAATGTGCAAAAATATACAGAAAAAAAATCTTTATTGTTAAATAATCTGGATCTTAAAAATGTAGAAATGTAAAAATGCATTTAAGTGAACTTTCTTGTCTCTGTTCAAAATTGTATAAAGTTTAAATTCACCAAAATTCAATTCATTTTTGGGACATTTGCCCTATTCAAAGTTTCATTTTTGGAAGTTTGTAGCCTTACATTGATAGGGAAAGCTTTCCCACTCACACATCGACTTTATATCAATTTCTTAATAAAAAAACAAGTAATATTTATTCAGTTTAATATATTCACTGCATAAGCTTTCTTGTAGGCTTTGGTTCAAGGCAGTTTGCAAGTACAGTATAACAATCTGTGGAAGAAGTTAGTTTCATATTACGGTAGCTGTTGGCGACGAGAAATTCGAATAAAGAATGAATTAATTTATTGTATAATGAACTGGAAGTGTCAGTGCAATGTAATTAATGTATAATAAATTCGTGTTAATATCATCAGCACAGAAGGGAACTTCGTCGAGGCAGTTTGGATTTTTATAGGCCTACATTTCTCACTCACACGTCGACAAAAATAATAATAATAATAATAACAACAACAACAATAAAAGCAAAAAAAAAAAAAAAAAAAAAAAAAAACTCCACAGAACAGAACATTTCTTAATGAAAAACCAAGTAAACTTTATTCAGTTTTAACATTTTTCATAACTTGACTGCATAAGCTTTCTTGTAGGCTTTGATTCGAAGCAGTTTGGAAGTAGGCCTATTTGAAAGTAGCGATCTGTGGGAGAAGTTATTTTTGATGTTGGTGACAGGAAATTCAAATAAAAAGGGAAATAATTTCTTGTATACTGAACTGGACACTGTATATGCTGTATATTTAATCTATATCTCACGGTATATTCGTTGAGAATTTCATCAGCACATAATTATGGTCTCTATTTGGAAGTAACGATTTTTGGGCGGAGTTATTTTTGTATTAGATGTTGGCGACGAGAAATTCGAATAAAAAGTGAATTAATTTTTTGTATAATGAACTGGACACTAAATATGCAATGTAATTAATGTATAATACATGGTAAATTCGTGTGAATGTGATCAGCACAGAAAGGAATTTCGACAAAAGCAACTGCCTCCACTTCGTCGAGGCAAGTTTGGAAGTTTACAGCCCTACATTGATAGGGAAAGCTTTCTCACTCGCACATCAACAAAAAAACACAACAGCACATCAATTTTCTTTACAAAAAAACAAGTAATCTTTATTCAGTTTAACACTTTTCATAACTTCACTGTATAAGCTTTCTTGCAGGCTTTGGTTCGAGGCAGTTTTGAAGTAGGCCTATTTAGAAGTAGCGATCTTTGGGAGGAGTTATATTTGTATTAGATGTTGGCGACGAGAAATTCAAATGAAAAGTGAATTAATTCATTGTATAATGAACTGAACACTGTATATGCAATATAATTAATGTATATTATACGGTAATTTCATCAGGACAAAATCCCCTCCGGACAAAACCTCCTCCGGCCGCAGTCGTTGTTGGAGGGCTGATATTTATCCTCTTGTATAATACGACCCGGAAAATTTAGGTGCTTTTTAGGCCAAAAAAATTCGCATTATAGTAGAGGATTTACGGTAATTTAAAAATTAATACATGTATCATGAAATTGTTCACATTTAAATAATATATGAATTATTAATTGTATTTGCCAATTTGTTGCGGGTGTACGTTTTCTGTCGATTCGGCGACACTAGATTCTTCATCTAATGATGGGTGATCACGCCGGAGAGGCTCTAAACTATATGAAAGAATAGATGAAGGAAGATGGCTCTCCTTCATCATTCTTGCTGTATGGTTTCACGCCTAAACCATCCAAATCATCCACAAGGTTTTCTAAATCGTTGTCCAATTCTTTATGTAGATAGTTGTTAAAATAAGCCTCCATATCTTCGTAAGTCTTAAACTGATATCTGAATAGCTGCTTTCATGTCCAGACATTGTGAAAATAGTAATGAACGCAGTACTGAGTGAATGTACAGCAGATCTATAGTGAATATTAAAGCTTCACTGCAAAGCTTGCTGGAGCAATCCTCGACCTATGTCACGCCTCCATCCAAGATGGATGCCTCCCAATTTCAAATCGCACTCGGAATTTTCATTTTTTCACACATTTAGGATTCGAATTTTAAAAATTTAAATATGCTACGATTTTATTAATGCGTTTGTCTTTCGGTTTAAGTAAAGTTGTATGTGAACATAGAGTTGTCCTTTAAGGGTGGTGGAATACATGAATCAATGAATTTGAATGGAAAAATATCATTTCAATATTTCTATTTTCAGTGACTTATCATATAACAGACTTCAAGCCATTCATCGAGGAATGTTCTCAAAGTTGCCCAAGCTTCTGCATCTGAATTTGAATCACAACAGAATTTCCTTCATAGAAGATAGTGCCTTCAGAGGTTTGACTAGTCTGGAAGTTCTGTAAGTGTTTAAAAAGTGAAAAACCAAGCACTAAAATGTCTTTTTACTGCTATCTTCTGTATAAAATATGTCACTTATTTGCATTTTTGATATTAATTAGAGAATTAAACAAGAATGAAATTTCTTGGGCAATTGAAGATATGAACGGTACTTTCATGGGCCTTGACAAACTTGTCCATTTGGACCTAGAATCAAATATAATAACTTCAATTGCAAAACAAGCTTTTGTGGGTCTTGATTCTTTGAAACACATGAATTTAGGTGATAATGCTATCACAAGTGTTGAGAACAACTCTTTTCAAGGAATGCCTTTCTTGGAATATGTGTAAGTCCTAAAATAAATTTCCTTAAATTAAATGTTAACTGTTAGTTATATCAAAGATAATGAAATGTTTTCATATTTAATTCTTCTTAGACACATGAACAGTAGTAGTTTTTTATGTGACTGTCATCTCCAATGGCTTCCTGACTGGTTGACACAGACAGGGTTTGAAAAAACAGTCACTGCCCGGTGTGCCCACCCTGAGTGGCTAAAGGGTAAATCCGTATTTGAAATCCACAAAGAGGAATTTACTTGTGGTAAGGCTATTATTAAGGTTATTAAGAAATACATTAAGGTTATTATATTTTTTGTAGTTTTATATATTATTTAATAATTTGTATATTATTTATTTATTTATTTATTTATTTATTTATTTATTTATTTATTGAGTTAGAAAGATACATCAATACCCCTCGGGGTTGTGTATGATCATGGACCAATGGGTTGGACTGTGTGGGTATAGTACATTATACAATAGTACAAACAAAAATAATTGGTTAGTTTTAATTGGTTATTATTAATAAATAATAGAACAAACAAGATGGGCCGTGGAGCATGATGGCACCATATAGCCCAAAATTTATTTGATTATTATTTTCTTAATTAATTTAATTATTAGCAATATAAGTAAACAACTGCACCCCTGAGGTCTGTAGTGGTTACAGACTGGCAAGTAGGACCCCAGGGGCACAGAAGGACAATTCAAACTATAGAGAATAAATTAAACAATGTAAACCATTAGTGAATTATTATTAAAATTAACAAAAAATAAACAAAAATCAAAGAACAAATAGAATGCCAAAATAGAGAGTCGGATGCATCCTATAGTAAATTTCATTTAAATTAGACGTAAATCAAAGGTTACGGACACTAATATATGAACTGATTTTTAACTGTGAGTTACAAACCAAGGTCCGCAGAGCCGCTGTCTGGTGGAGACCGTGTTATACATTTGTCTAGGCTAAGGAAACATTAATCTGTGATAGTGGTTAAAACAAAAATTCATGCTGACACGCTTCAGATTATCAATTAATGTGTTTCATCTGGTATTAATCTTAGTAAAGATTAAGAAATTAAAAAATTAAAGAGTCTAGAATCTATGGTATTAGATTTGGTAAAATGAATCTTTCTAAGGCTCTACGGAATTTCGAATAAGATGTCATAAATCGAAGCTCAAGGGGCAATTTAGCCCAGTTATAGAATCCAGCAAACGAGATACATCTACTGCGGTAATTATGCTTTAGATATTACCCACTTATCAGTAGATAGATATTACCCACTTGCCTAGTAGAATAATTATGTCTATCCTGAATCAGACTTAATGCAATAGGAGTAGGTATATCTAAGCGTGAATTTAGAGACTTGTAAATAAGAGAATATAATTATAATTTATATATCTGATGAATTGTCAAAATTCCTAATCGAGAAAAGTTATGGGAGACAGATGCCCTACAAGATGTGCCTAATAGGGTTTGAAGAAACCACTTTTGCAGTTTTAATATCATAGAAAAATTAAATATAGTACCGTAGCACAGGTGAGAATGTATCCAAGCATAGTATAATAGAAGTAAAATAGTCGGAGGTAAGAAGCATAATCTGAAGATCATACCCAGACTTATGTTTAATTTTATCATTAGCATCGACTTGCAGATCCCAGGTCAAGTCGTGCGATAATACAAGTCCAAGATATTTAAAAGACTTGGTAATATTAATGAGTTGCTTATTGTAATAAATAATAGGAGTATTCAGGATTTCGCGCTTATTGTGCTGATAAAAGAACATAATCTTTGTTTTATATTCATTGATTTCTAGCTTATTCTTTTTACTCCAGACGTAGAGCGCCTGTAAAGCTACCTTTAGGGATGATAACAAATTATTGGAGTCATGATCAGAGAACATCATGAGATATGTTTGTTTGGATACTCTTCGTCTCACTTCTCAACCATGACCTTTCTGGTAAGGGTGACCCTAAGGTAGCCGTGCTACAACCAGCATAGCTCACAGAATCCCTGAAGCACCCAAACCCCTGACCCACTGTAAGGGGGCATCCACTCAGGGGCAGCAGCAAAGACAGTATCAACAGCTAAAGCCAAGGCCTGGGAGAAGTTCGGGGAGAAATTGGAGGCAGACTATGGTTCGGCAAACAAGGTGTTCTGGCAGACCGTGCGCAGCCTCCGTGGAAAGAAGTCTCTTTCATCACAAACTATTAAGAGTTCAGATGGGAGGCTTCTGAAAACGGAGGAGAGCGTATTGCATAGGTGGAAGGAATACTTTGCATCTCTTCTTAATCCGGTGACAACAACAACTGAGGCATACGAGGTGCACCTTGGAGCGGAGAATAGTCACGGTAGTATCACTGAAACAGAAGTCAGATGGGCAATTAAGTTCCTGAAGACTGGCAAAGCTGCAGGTGATGATGAAATCCGGTCCGAGATGTTAAAGGCCTTAAACCAGGATGGTATCCTGTGGCTGACTCGAGTGTGTCAGGTTGCTTGGATATCTGGACAGGCCCCTAAGCAATGGCAGACAGGAATTGTGATCCCTATCTTCAAAAAGGGAGATCAGAGAGATTGCAACAACTATCGAGGCATCTCTTTGCTCAGCATTCCTGGGAAAGTGTATGCTAAGTGTCTGGAGAAGAGAAGTCGGGAAATAGTCGACTCCAAACTGTCGGGGGAACAGTGTGGTTTCCGACCTGGCCGAAGCACGACGGATCACATCTTTGCTCTAAGGCAAATCTTTGAGAAATCCTGGGAGTATGCAAAAGAGGTCTACGCTTGCTTTGTGGACCTCGAAAAAGCATATGACAGGGTTCCTCGGGAGAAGCTCTGGCAAGTGTTGCAAGAGTATGGAGTGGATGGGCAATTACTGGTTGCTATCATGTCTCTGTACGAAAGCTCTGAGATGTGTGTCCGGATAAATGGCATTAAGTCAAGACCGTTCACCATGGGTGTTGGACTCCGCCAAGGGTGCGTACTGTCGCCCATCTTGTTCATTATCTTTATGGACTGGATAGACAGGGGCAGCCGAGGCGATGAGCGTGTTTGTGTGGGCGACTGCCTGGTGGAGAGGTTGCTCTTTGCGGACGACCTTGTCCTGCTTGGGTCTTCTCGCGCGAACCTTCAGCATGCACTAGACCGGTTTGTAGCCAAATGTGAAGAAGCTGGGATGAAGATCAGTGTGGCTAAAACCGAAGTTCTGGTTCTTTCAAGACAGCCTGCTCAGTGCGCTCTCCATGTTAGGGGAGCCTCATTGAGACAGGTGGAGAAGTTCAAGTATCTCGGGATTGCATTCACGAGTGATGGACGGCAGGAGAAAGAATTGGATGCTCGGATCGGTGCAGCAAGCTGTGTCAGACGTGAACTGTGGCGATCCGTGGTAACGAAACGAGAGCTGGGTAACAAAGCCAAGCTCTCCGTCTTCAAATCTATCTTTGTCCCCATTCTCACCTATGGTCATGAGGCTTGGGTAATGACCGAAAGAGTGCGATCGCGGGTACAAGCGGCCGAAATGAGGTTCCTGAGAGGTGTGGCAGGTGTTACCCTACTAGATAGAGTGTACAGCAGCACAATAAGGGAATCTTTAGGTGTTGAGCCGCTACTTCTCCGCATTGAGAGATCTCAGTTGCGCTGGTATGGCCACGTGATACTAGTCGTATGGATGCCGCAAACTAGTCTTCCTAGGCAGTTGTTATTTTCCAAGCCGGTGGGTAAGAGACCAAGCGGTCGGCCTAGAACCAGGTGGCTAGACTACATGGAGAATCTGGGTTCGAGTTGCTTGGATATTACCAGGGAGGACATGCGCCTGATGGCGGAAGATCGCGATCGCTGGAGATCCTCCATAGGGCTGCTGCCCCCGCGACCCTAACGGATAAGCGGGTTTGAAAAGTAAGTAAGTATGATCAGAGAACAATAAGGATACGTCGTCTGCATACATTATGGTTTTGGGGGAACAAAAGCTAGTGGGAAGATCATTAATGAATAGCAAGGGTGATAACATTGAGCATCATGTTTCACACAAGTTTCTGGTTATTATAGACTGTCTTTCCAGAGCTGACCATTAAAATATTTCCTAGCCCGCAAAAAGTTCGCGATCCACGCAAGTGGCAAGCCATAAATATGGTATTACATTTTTAACTTAGCTAGGAGTATATGTATCGAGACCGTATCAAAAGCTTTAGAAAAGTGGTGCTACGAGCTTGCTGTTAACCATTTCAGCGGGGATAAACTCTCTCAGCTCGTAGCAAGCTGTCTCTGTGTTTTTACTTGGTACCAAGCCATGTTGACATATACTGATAAACTTACTAGTAGTGATATTAATACCAAGCCACGTTGATATTGTAGTGTGCGATCCGCTTATAGAATAGCTTCTCAAAAATTTTCAAGAATACCAGAGGTTGCAAAACTATTCAAGTCGCCCTTTTTGAAAGTCGGCGTGACTCGTGCGAGCTTAAAAAGAGAAGGAGTTGTAGTAATATACAATTGATTAAATATATATACTCCTTTTAATGGAAAATAGAATAACATAAAATGAAATAATAAAATCTAAATAAAAGTCGCCCAATGTGGAGAAATACAAATGAGGTGGAAGTCTTATGGAGACTGATTTGGACAAAAAAACACAGGTGAAGAGTAACAGTCTTGTAGAGTAACAGTCACAGTAGAATTACACAAGAACAGACGACGCACATAAAAGTAGTAGAAAATCTGGTGATGAGGGTCCGATGATGAGAAGCACAGTTGAAAAACGAGTTATTGAAAGTAGATGAAATTTCAAAATCGAATAAAAAAAAAAACGTTTCCAAAAATAAACCAGTAGAAGTATTAACACAATTATTAGAAGAAAGGTATCCACTAAAATTCACCCATAACAACATTACTAACAATCAGATCACATTTTTAGATTTAAATATTATAAGAAATGAAAATACACTAAATTTTGAGGTATATGAAAAACCTACAAAAACCTACATACCACATTATTTATCACAATAACCTGCACACCAAAAAACTAATACAATTAAATGAAATATACAAAGAATAAAAAATCTCACATCCCCCAAATTTATCCCACAAAAATTAAAAATTCTGAAAATAAACCTACCGGTAGTAAAAAGCAAATATCCGATAGAATTAATTGATAAAATTTATATAGAAGCATTCACCAACCCAACAACAAATAACACAACTCAACACAACCAATACCAGAGATATTCAGTACAATACAATACAATACAATACAATACAATACAATACAATACAATACAATACAATAATAAAACTTTTCACAAACAGAAGAAAATACTAGAACAGATACCAAACATTAAAATCATACCAAAAATAACAAGCAATATAAATAAGACATTAATAACAACCACCAATATTAAAACAACAAAAGATCAAAAGAAAAATGCAACTACAAATTTCAAAGACATTTGCTTAATAATAAAGAAAAATGGAGCACCATATATCAAATTCCATACACCAACTGTCAACACATTTACAGAGGTTCAAACAAAAAGATAATTATTAACACGAATAAAAGAACATGAAAGAGCACTTAGAAACAAAGACAAAAATAATCTAGTTAGTCATTGTATTAGCCAAAATCATAATCCAAATTGGAACAAAGTCAAAATCATTGGAAAAGAAACAAATTACAAAAATGACTAATAAAAGAAACCATTAACATTATTTCGAATGAAAACAATTTGGCCAAACCATCAATAGAAATTAATAAATGGAAATTACTATTAAAAAAAAAAAAAATTACAATACATAACCCAGACAATAACATTTCCCTGCTCTCAACAACCAACACTACCTCTTCACTTTTAATTAACACTCATTGTTTTCAATTTTAATCATTATGTTTTTTAACTGAAATTTTATTTCAAAAATTTATTGATAAACTGAAGATGAGATAAATGATCTCGAAAACGTTTTTTTTAAATTTGATTTTGAAATTTCATCAACTTTTAATAATTTGTTTTTCAACTGTGCTTCTCATCATCGGACCCTCATCACCAGATTTTCTCCTACTTTTGTGTGCGTCGTCTGTTCTTGTGTATCTGCCTGTGTTTTTACTGTGACTGTTACTCTACAATACCTTCTCTTCATCTGTTTTTTTTTTTGTCCACATCAGTCTCCATATGACTTCCACCTCATTTGTATTTCTCCACATTGGGTGACTTTTATTTAGATTTTATTATTTCATTTTATGTTATTCTGTTATAATTTTATAACGTCCATTTACAATACAATTGGTTTATTAATGTTTAATATATAATCGATTTTCGTCCTTTCTGACATCATCAGTATTTTTTCAGTTGAGATGTTTAAATGTCTTACGAAAAGAGAAGGATACATGCCCGAAATTAATGAGCTATTAAATATCATTGCGAGGGGTGAGGCTATTACATGTCGGACTTCTTTAATGACATCAGCCCGAAAACCTAAAGGATCATTAGCAGAGCTGGGTTTTAGACAAGAGATTACCTCGCTCACCTCTTCTTCAGTGGTCGGAATAGCAAAGAAACTGGACGGAGTACTAGGCTAGTTAATTTCTGTACACGTATTTTCTGGTGAAGATTCGGGAACTGTGGGAGGAACAACGTCTGTAGAAATTTGTTCAGGGCTGACGCAGTAACTTGGTGTGATTGGGCTAAAGGTGGGCTGGGCAAGGGCAACCCCCGAGTTAGCCCTTTCAGTACGTGCCACTTATCCCTCGCTAGATATAAACATTGAAAAAGACCAACATAATATTTAGATTTGGCATGCTTTATAGAATTCTTTACTTTGTTAGAAGAATCTTTATAATCTTTCCGTAACTGGACGGAAAATTTCTTATGTGTTTTTAGATATAGTGCATATTTCTTTTTCTTAAGGGATAAAATATCCAGGGTAACCTATGGGTTTCAGAAATTTGATGTTGAGGGCGTAACTGACTTGGGCAACGTTAGTGTAAAATAACGCTCCCATCCTAATTTCATGTGAGCGACAAAATTATCGAGGAGATAATTAGCATCTGTAGAAGATGATAATTTTAATACAATTGCATGGTTCGTACGCTTTTAAAAAAAACCATGAAAACCTTGAAAAAACTCAAAAATGGGAAAAAGTCCTTGAATTTTCTGATCTCTCAAACAAATACAGGAAAGTTGAATGTTTACTATTGAAAACAAAAACATCATGGTTGTGATGATATAAGCAGCTTCAGAATAAGCTTCGGAATAAATATTGTACATGATTGTGGTCTTATATTAACAGATTCAGAATAATAAAAAATAGATGTGGGTTGCTTGTGCTGTCTTGGTGAGCATCTTGGAACTATTTCCTTCTTCACTCCTTTCAAGTGAACAAGGAAGTAAGCAGAGGGAATAGTCAGAGCCATGGAATTCTAAAGAAGGATTAACTCCATTACCTATTGTTTGAATCCTATAGAAATTTTGCCTCTGTTAACTCTTCCACAAGGTATCTGGCTAGCCAACATCTCCTATAACATTATCATCCAACTTAGAAATTTTCCAACACTTGTGAAATAGCTCTGAAAAAGGCTTTCAAAAGAGGCTGCCTAGATAGATTGATAGGTGATCGCAGATTTATAAACAAAACAAATGATTATATAAATATTAAACATCAATAATTTCATAATCTCAGATTCAATGAAAAAAATAAAATTAAACATTGGCATTTGGTTGATTTGGTTTCAAGAATTATAAACCTTAAAATGTTTATAAATTTTATATGAATATGATATTCTTTTTAAATAAATTATATGAAAATAGAATCCTTTAAAGTACAAGTAAATCTGTACAAAATGTACTTCTAAAGATCCTTAGATTGTCTCTTCAAAGTCACTGTAACATTTTCAAGGTGGAAAAACTGAACTATTGGAATTCCATTTTGTTTCATCATTGAAAATTATTTTCTGTGGATTTCTGCTGAATGTGATTTGGACTAAAAAAAATTTCTGTAATTCAACCAAAAAATGTATTTTTAAAGAGATATTTAAAACATTTTACAAATTTAATTTTTTTCATATTTCATTTATAATTCTTGTAGCCAAATCGACCAATTGTTAATGTTTTAATTTTATTTTTTTTCCCCGTTAATTTTAAGATTATAAAATTATTGATATTTAATATTTATTCCTCGGGATAAATTACATTGCAAGAAAACTAATGATTAATTGCTTATTTACAAAAATGACATAACAAAAATATAAATGGCTCTAAATTATATAACATACTTTAAAGTTAAAAAAATAATAATAATAATAATAATAATAATAATAATAATAATAATAAAAACACAAAATGATAATCTTTTAAAATAAACTTATTCCCGTACACATTTATTGTTTACATCCAAATATTAGCAGTTTTCATTTTGATTTTATTTTCAACAGTCACTTTTATGCACTTCATTACATTTTCGAAAATAATTTTTCCGTAAAATATTATAAAGAATGGGTAGAATTAATCAAAAAATGTGAGAGTGAAATTAACAAACTACAGTAGAACCTCTTTAATTCGAAAACCTCTATAAATCGAACTTTTTTTTGTTCCCTTGGGAAAAAAAATCCATTATTCGAAACCTCTTTAATTCGAATTCCCTTGAGATTTGAATTAAAGAGGTTCGACTGTATTTTGATTTGTTTGTATTTTTTATATTACAAAAAAACTTTTCATATTCCCTTGATATTGAAGTTTGGAACAATGCATAACAATCCACAGTGGCTTGAAAACAATTTAACTGAGGATTATTGCCCCCCCCATATATTTATTTACCAAAGGTGGCCTGAAAACATAACTAGCCAGTGAATCTGCTTTAAATCTTCTTTCCAGCATCAGAAAATTCATTACTTCTGTGAATAAAAGAGGAAATACACCAAATTGCAAAACATATAAGTTGTGACATGCCATTAGTGTTGTGTCGATACCAATACCAAAAAGTATCGATACTTGCCGGTATCGAGTACTCAAGTATCGGGCATAGAAATATGGCTCAAGTATCGATAGTATCGATACTTTGCATGTCGATACCCGATACTGAAAAAATCTATCAGTCACCTTTGAAGAAGTTCGATTTTCAGCGTTAATTCAGAATCTGTTGAATATTTTAACGCTTTTATTCCAGTGGCTGCCTACTGATTAGGGAAGTATCTTTCGAAGCGTTTGTTTTTATTTCTCCTAACGAGGTTGAGCTGTCGAGCTCACGCCTCGCTCTATGGGTGCACGGGAAATAAAAAAAAAAAAGCTAATGACTCGGACACGTGATGATAGCCTCCTAGTAATAGTAGTGAGGTCTAATTGTAATGAGTGATGTTAGCCTCCACGTGCTCCAGTATAGGTTCGACGTCCTCTCGGAAATGCATTTTACCATATAAATAAATACTCATTTTTACTCGATACTATCGATACTTTCTCATTGAGTACTCGATATTGGTATCGAGTATTTTATTCAAGTACTCGATACCGGAAGTATCGATGCTTCTTTGGTATCGCACATCACTACATGCCATGTCAGTGTGTATTAATTTTGGGTGTCACATGGGTCCTTGTGATATATGTTTATGTTAAAAACCCTGCATGTTACAGACAAAAAAACTTAAAACATTTTGATATTTTTTTTTTTTTAATAAAGAAACCTTTAACCTTTATATTGTGACGGGATATGTGTATTATTTCGTTAAATATTCCACATGACCCGCCACTACAGACATGCCATTTGAATAGGCGTATCTGTGTTGTTTAGTTTTATTAGAAATAAGGGTAGTGGGATTGAATTGGCACATAGAAAGTAGAAAATTAGAGAATTTGTCTGTTAGTTAGGAAGGGGAGCCTTTGTGTGGCACGATAGGGTAGAATTTTATGGGCTATGAAAACTGGAACAGAATCCAAGTAACTAAATTGTCTAGAAATCTTATGTGGATAATGCAGATGAATAACTTGAGAATAAAATAAAACTCTTTTTCCACAACGAAACAGGAAATGAACAAAAAGAAAAAGACCGAAAATAAAATGAAAAAATACAACCTGAGTCTGTAAGCGCTTTTCGAAAGCTTTGCTTTCATCATTCAGCAGCCAAGGAGCACCTCGAGAGAACTTGAGAGAACTGACTTGGAATAGAACATGCTGAGTATTTATAACGAATGGAAGCCAATCAAGACAAAAAGATCCAACTGAATTTTATTGATTGGGTAAGTGCGTCGCCCATTTGATCAATGGTGATTCGCTAATAGGACCCCTATCTAAGTTGAGTAATAATTTTATATCTGTTTTTTGAATGGCTAAGCTTTCGAAGGCGTCCAGAAGGTTTTTCTTGTTTATTGACTCAATAAGTTTTACATTGCTTAATAAGAATTCATGCCCGGTATCTAGCGAGTGTTTGGCTATGGATGACTGATTCCCTCTACCATATCTTGTGTGTCTCATGTGTTCTTCGAATCTTGTTTCAATATTCCGGCAAGTTTGTCCTTTGTATCTCATGAGGCATTGGGAACATCTAGCTTCATATATTCCTGATTTCTGTAGTGGTGGAATCGGGTCTTTTGGATTGGGTAATAAATGCCTGGTCTGGTTGGGATTGCTAAAAGATAACGAAATATTAAAAGATTTAAAGACAGAATTGAGACCTTTGATTAGTGATTTATTGTAAGGTAAGGATATGACTCTCCCTCATGGACGAAATCACTACCCTCAACCGGACTAACCTAACCATTTTAATTTTCCTATTTTCTATTTTAATTAAAGGAGTGTATTCATCTTTATTAATATATCTTATTTATGGCGAATTTTTTTTTGCATAGCTTTTATAGATGTTCAGGCCACTATATGAAACAGTATATTTTATGTTATAGGTATAAATTTTTTTTAAAAATAACTCTGAAAAATGCAAATATGAGTAAAGAAAAATTAATCTTGTTTTAATGAATTTTTAGAAAAAAAAACCGAAAAATATTTTCATTTAGCAAGTTAGGCTGAAAATGTGAAGTATTTCATTGTCTCTATGAGAATTAAAAAATAATTAAGAAATTTTATTTATTATCATTGTTATGAATTTTTTTTCATAACTATGTGGAGATTTCAGTGGTTTGAAGTTGGCGCCAAAGCGTCATTTAATGCTAGTTGACGTAATCGCGTAGATCTAACTACAACCAATCAAAATCCAGGCCCTGCCTCTATCCACCAGAGAGCTCTTGAGAATATGATTTTAGGTGCATTTTATACAAAAAATAGCGTTTGTAAATTGCAAATACGCTAAAATAAAATTAAATATTTATTTATTATTATAAAATACGTATTATTTTTTATAAAATTCAATGACATGTGTTTATAAACATGAAAATTCATACAGAAACAAATGAATACTTAAAGAATATATCATTAGATGATCACTTGAGGGTTTAATAGCATGCCTTACCTCAGAATATTCATCATTAAATGAATACTGTTTACATTTTCATCATTATACTATAAATACCAAAGTTTTCATCATTAAAATGAATACTGTTTACATTTTCAAATGAAGCTAATTGAAAATGAATTTATGTGCGAATTTTAAATAAATTTACAATCATTTTGGATATTGTAAATATAATTTTGCAATATATTTTAATTTAAAATTAAAATATTTATTACAATTTGGTGCATAAACAAAAAAACAATTTTTTTGGTTCAATTGATGTTTTATTATTCATGCAAAATGATGAAACGTTAACCAAAAATTTCTAACTATAATATAAACAAAGTATATGGCTGCATTTGCTAGTCCACATCCAAAATATAAGTCTTAACGTGACGTGAACAATTCTTTATAAAGTAAACAGTAAACGGAGAAAAACAAAATTACATTTCACTATGGTTAGTGTCATTCTAAGCATTGGAGCAGCCCTGTAGAGGAGGAGGAGGAGGGAGAGGGGGGGATTTCGGAATGCATTCTGAAATGACTTCATCATGGCGGCGGTCGCACCTTATTGTTGTGAATCCGCCTACATTTTACTTTATTTTTATTTGCTAAATTCATTTTATGAATTATAATTATACTTAAAATAAAGAACAGGGTCTCGGGATTAAAATAAAAAAAAGTTTTCTATACCTATCTGCTATAACAGACTTGCAATAAGGCGGGAAAGTTCAACTTGGCCATAAAGGGACAATAAAATTACAAGGGTGAAGTGAAGGTAGGATAAAATAATTTTTATACATATTTGTGCAGTAAAACTTGTATGGAACTAATAAGGAAGCTACATAATTTGATAAAATGCAGGTTCTGAATCA
Source organism: Rhysida immarginata (assembly GCA_023313115.1). Classification (NCBI taxonomy): domain Eukaryota; kingdom Metazoa; phylum Arthropoda; class Chilopoda; order Scolopendromorpha; family Scolopendridae; genus Rhysida; species Rhysida immarginata. The sequence goes on from JAHWFO010057263.1 coordinate 278,153, forward strand.
GTAGAGAGAAAATATAATTTAAAGTGAAAAAGCAGATAATGGCTATATGAGATCGACTTTAGGTTTCTAACTTCCGCACATCTTCAATTTAAATAAATTATAGTAAATACATTAATTAATTCTCTAAGCTAATTGTACTGTATTTTTATAGAGAAAGGTTAAAGACTTGTTAACCTGTGTCTTCGTGTCTAATTTCGTATACGAATATTGCATAGAGCGCCATTCGATGCTGGTGGTGACCATTTGAACTAATTTTTTTTTTTTTGGTGGGTATGAACGTCCCATGCCCTCTTATATATTAGTACCAAGTATTATAGCTTTTGGTCCAGTAGTTTTTTTTTATGGCCATGTCAAAATGTAATTTTAATTATAAAGACCCTGTACACTACGATTATATAAAATAAACCCTACACATCACATTTTTAGAAAGTACAATGCTGCATTGGAGAACTAAACTACACCTCACACTCAACAGTGAAACCATCACGACTGACAAAATACAGCTAAACCAGGGCATTTTTCAAGGGTGACTCACTTAGCCCACTCTGGTTTTGTCTTGCACTAAATGTACTTTTAAACGGACTGAACAGCACAACTTACGGCTACACGATTAAACACAATAAAAGCTGCCACTACACGCTTTCACACTTACTCTACACGGACGACATAAAAATCTACGCCTCCACACAAACACAATTGTACCAATTACTTGATATTACACAAACGTTTTCAAAAGACATGCACCTGCAATTTGGGTTGGACAAATGCAAAACCATTCACATTGAAAATGGAGTACTCAGGGAAGGGGGCTTCACATTAGAAGAACCAGATCACATTGCTGCTATGGAAAATGATGAATTTTACAAATATCTGGGATTTAAGCAAGCCAAACTTCTAGAGCACAAACACATAAAGAATACACTCACTAAACAATATCTTCATAGGCTAGAGGCAATACTTAAATCACATTTAAATTCCAGAAATTTAATCAAGGCCATCAATACTTATGCCACGCCAATACTCTCCTACTCCTTTGGAGTCATACAGTGGACACACACAGATATTGAGGGACTTGAAAGGAAACAACATAAACTGCTTACAAAGCATAGAAAGCACCATCCACACACAGCTATTGAAAGATTCTGCCTGCCTCGTTCAGAGGGAGGCAGAGATCTTATTGATATAATAGAGAACAGACTGAATCACTCAGAGAATTCTTTTACTGTAAACAACACACATCACCATTACACAAAGCAGTCTGCATGGCTGATACAAAATACACACCTTTGAATCTGAACAGCGTGCAGAACACACATAACATTCCTAAAGATGCACTAAACTTGAAGCATGGCTCGGAAAGCAACTCCACGGTAGACGTCCTTCTGACCTCAACCAGCTGCACGTCGACAAAAAAGCGTCGAACTTTTGGTTGAGTGAAGGGAGTCTCTTTGGGGAAACTGAAGGAACCATGATTGCCTTACAAGACCGGGTTATTAACACTAAAAGCTACAGAAAACATATTTATTATCAAAGATTCGACTGATGGGTCTTGCAGGAAATACCATATCGCAGAGGAAACTATCCAACACGTCATATCCAGTTGCAAAATACTCATGCAGACAGATTATTTACACAGACATAACCAGGTAGCCAATATCATACATCAATTTCTAGCTAAGGTACACAAGCTAAGGGACATTCACACTCCATACTATAAATATACCCCAGACACTGTTTTAGAGAACACCACACACAAACTATATTTTGACAGAGCTATAATCACTGACAAAACTATCCCTCATAACAGACCAGACATTACACTCGTAGATAACCAAAACAAAGTGACTTATATAATTGATATTTCCATCCCCAATAGACACAATTTACAAAAGACATACACAGATTAAATCACTAAGGGTGTGTCTAAAATGTCTGACCGGTCGCGACTGGTCAAAGCCTGTCGCAAAGCTCGTTTTGGAGCCACCAGTGACTGACTCAAAAGTTTGACTATGTCCGATCGACACGGGAACTATGCCGGCATACGTAGCTGGCTTTATTCATTTTAAAATTTCTCCCGATTCGGACGACCCTCGATTCATAAAGTAACGACCGGTCGCGATGAGCGTTTTCATAACGCGACCGGTCACGGTCAGCTGCCTCGATGAGGAGAATCAAAATGGCGGATGAAAGTAGAAAATTCAAGTGTTCGAGTGCCCAATGCGTAATAAATATATTTTGGAGAAAGGAGATGACGAAATATGATGAGGAACCTTGCTGTGACGCCATTTTGAAGCAAAATGCTTACGACGGTGCTGTCCATGAACAAACAAACGGAAGCAAACTGCCGCTAATCGTACCACGTAACCTGTTGGCGACCAGTCGGACTTTTTAGACACACCCTAAGTATACAGATCTTGCACATGAAGTAAAATGCCACTGGAGTTATTTCACACTCATTACACAAAAGCCTGTCAACACTGAATTTAAACCTCGCCTATAGAAAACCTTATGGAGAGCCACATTCCTAAACACTTGTCACATAGTAAGGAAATTCCAACACACTGACATCAATACTCCCATGAATACGTAATTTTTCCTTCCCTGCATTTGAGCCCCTTAGGCTTGGCCTTTTCTTGGGTCTGCCTCTAGGACTTAGCATTCAGACTTGGTCCAAGTTTTGCTTTTCCAAAACAGTAATGCTAATAACCCTTTAATCATAAGTAAAACAAAGACATACATTTAGAATGAAAAATAATAAAATGTTTAAGAACTGTATATATTTCCTACATTAGAAATGAGGCGAGAGGAACATTACATTTATGCATATTAGATTTCTATTGTGGATAAGTGGAGTGCCATTTTCGTCTCGTCTCTTAAAGGCAAAAACGTTTGAATTTAGACTTGGATTCAAATTCTTTGGCATGACAAAGTAAACTCGTCTTTGTAATCCATTACAATCATCTCACTGTTAGAAATCTCATTTTTTGGCATGACAATCTGGTTTCAACATGATGATCAACAATCATGATAATCATCGCTAAATTTTTTAATATATCGACTATCCTTTCAGATGATTTTCCAAAACCCAAAATAGTAGAAGCACCTAAAACACAGGTGACATTGAAAGGTGCTAATGTGACATTAATTTGCCGAGCAGCAAGTAGTAGCAATTCACTTATGAGATTCTTCTGGAAAAAAGACAATATGGTAATTAACATTCAAATAAATTTTATACCTTTAGATATTCAAAGGTCCTAATTACTTTCCTTTATATTTCCTTTCAGAATATTAAAAATCCAACTGTTGAAATCTATGCTAACACAACAACAGGGGATATAACTGAATACCGATCAATTTTAATGCTAAAGAATATTTCTGACAAAGATGAAGGACTTTACCAATGTGTTATCATGAATGATTTTGGATCTACTTATTCACAAAAGGCTAAAATTACTGTTCATGGTAAAAAAAAATCAAAGTTTTTTTTTTTATCCCTCTGTGATATAAAATTTGAATTATTTTATTTAAGGTTTAAAACCTATCTTGTGTGAAAATCAGTTTTCCCAGCATTCATTAAGACACCAGCTGATGTGACAGTGAAAGCTGGCACCACTATTCGCCTCGAATGTGCTGCAAGAGGCCAACCACAACCTCAAGTTGCATGGAAGAAGGATGGTGGTGATGATTTTCCTGCTGCACGTGAAAGACGAATGCACGTCATGCCAACTGATGCCGTTTTCTTCATTGTTAATGTGAAAATCTCTGATATGGGGATGTATAGCTGCATGGCAGAAAATGCTGCTGGATCAATAATGGCCAATGCAACACTAACTGTTCTAGGTAAGGTGTTAAATATTTTAAAAATAGGTTTTAAGGAGCACAGCTTAAATGCAAGATTTATATGTAATATTCTTTTCTTTTGATGATGCTTCTGCCTTATTGTGTTCATCTTTATTAAATGTAAAATAGAAACCCATGTTTCTTGCTTGATATATGGTTCTTTCTTTCATTAATAACTTTTAAATTTCCATTTGAGCAGATAGTCTCCTTTACTTTTTTAACATTTTTTCCTTTATTTTTCTTGAAAATTAATATAAATTTGGAAATATTTATGAATGAAATTGTTATTACCATATTTGAACAATGCAGAAACACCATCATTTGTGAAGACTTTGGAAGACAAAAAGATTGAGATAGGTGAAACAACTGTGTTGGAGTGCATGGCTATGGGAAGTCCAAAGCCAAAAGTGACTTGGACCAAAGATGGAGGTGCACTTGATCCTACTGAACGGCATTTTTTCATTGAAGATAATCAGCTACTCATCATTCTACGGACACAATATAGTGATGCAGGGACTTACACCTGCGAAATGTCCAACACATTGGGCACTGAGAGGGGAACGGCCCATCTTAAAGTGATCTCTGGTAAGAAATTTGCAATTATGTATGCCATGTATTAATTTGTTATTACAGGGTTAATCAATATTAGTGTCAGATGTTTTTGTAGCCTGCACTTTTGTGCTAGATCCCTAGAGTTTTGCTAAAGGTAGGTTGGTTTATTCTCATTAACATTGTAGAGTTCACATTATTATATTTTGCACATTTTCTTAGAAAAGTTTTACTATATAAAGTAAATGCTCTCATTTACATTGATATAATAGTTGCATGTTGTAACGCGCTGCACTTGTAGTTCTCTCGTTCGTGTCTATCGAGTTGTCCTATTCTCTGTACAGCGAGAGCTTGCTCCAGATGTAAACAGAACAAAGTTACATATCCCTCAGCGAGTTCCTGGGGTTGGAGGAATCGAATCAGGTTTTCCCTGACTTGGGGATGCCATATCAATCTCTATCTTTCTATCTGTTAATCCAATAATCCCTTATGGTCTCAAGAGATACAGTTGAAACTCTTTAGGGTTGATTACTATATATTTAAAAAACAAGGAAATTACTCACCGTATATATTCATGTATTAGTCGACCCCCAATTTTTGGCCCTAAAAAGTGGAAAAACTGTATGACTCGAGCATAAGTTGAGGCAAAAAGTTTATAAATACTTGAGAGGAAAAAATTTATTATACAACTCAACTATAAGGGCCATACAAATGAATACGAAAATTATTTTATCCAAAGCGTAGAACAAGGAATTTAAAATTACTTTCCAAATGGGTTAAGGCATTAATCCCACTGTGTAACAAGGCGTGTAATTCCTTTATGGAAGAAGTCTGTCAGTTGCGTGTGAAACCATTCCAAAACCTCTTCCTTCACTTCATCGTCCGATTGAAACTTGTGGCCTTTCAGATGTTTCTTGATTTCCCCAAACAAGTGAAAGTCACATGGGGATAAGTCAGGGCTGTAAGATGGATGCTGCATTGCTTCCAGTTGAACTTTTTGAAGAGGTCCACCGTTGCTTTAGAGGTGTGAGGGCACGCATTGTTGTGGAGAAGAAGCACTCTTTCTGTAAAAAGTCCAGGACACATGCATTTGATGGCAGCACGCAGTGCCTTCAGTGTTTCCCCATATCGTGCTGCGTTAACTGTGGTGCCTTTTTCAAGAAAGTCCAGTAAAATCGGGCCTTTGCGATCAAAAAACAAGGTCAACATCACCTTCCCTGTGCTGTTTGCGATTTCTTTTGATTTTTTCGGGGGTGGTGATCCATAATGCTTCCATTGACGACTTTGATCTTTGCTTTCGGGCTGGAAATGAAAGCAGCAAGCTTCATCCCCTGTAACGATACTGTCGAGAAAACACTCTCCTTCTTGTTCATAGCGAGTCAAATGTTGCAGGGACATGGCCATTCGAACTCCAAGTTGTTCTGATGGCAAATGATGCAGGACCCATTGTGCACAGATTTTTCTGTAGTGCAGATGGTTCCTGATAATGGAGTGAACAGTTCCACAACTAAGGCCAGTTTTAGCAACCACGACATCGATAGTCACTCTTCTGTTTTCCTTTAAGACAGCGTCAATTTTGGTTTTGGAATCATCCGTGATGGCACGGTTTGCTTGTCCAGGTGGTTGATCATCTTTCTATGAAGACCGTCCCTCCGAAAACCTCTTGCTCCATGCCCAAACACGAGTGAAGGTTAGGCAGTCATTTCCATAGACATTTTGCGTACGACGATGAATTTCAGAAACTGAAACTCCTTCACATGTCAAAAAACTTATTACTGCTCTCTGTTCCGGTTTCGTTGACTCAGTTTTGTTTTTTGGACGAAGCGATCACTCGCAAAGCTTCGAAGCGCGAGCTATCGTTCTTTCTCACGTGATGCAACACTTGCAACCTATTGTTCAATTTGCACGTGGGGTTTCGCAATTGCTGAAAACAAAATCT
>JAHWFO010057263.1:304480-330699 GCA_023313115.1 Rhysida immarginata
CTTTGCGAAGGTTAATGTCATTATAGGGAATTGAATTTCATGAGAAAAGGACTCGAATTGCTTTCTTTCTTTTTTTGTTATGGAAGTTGTTATGAAGAATATTAAGACTAACATCCTGTAAGGAGTGGCCACGAGAATTTAAGTGTTTAGTGAATGTATTTTGTTCACCCTGTATTTTTTATTATATCCAGACTAATTTTTATTTTCTGGCTAGAGAATTGAGGAGAGATGTTTGTAATGCAGTGAAAAGAAAACATATAAAAAATTTGCAAAATTGCTCTCTTATATTTGAACACTTCCTCTGATTATACTTTAACTGTTTTTATTTTTTAAGAGTTTAATTCTGTTTTAAAATTATTAATAATAAAAGGCAAAAAGTTTAATAAATGCACAATTGAAATTTTATTTTTGATATGTTGTCATTCATTTTAGATTTTATCATTTTGTAAATAAGAGTTAACAGGAAAATAAGCTTGGAGCCAAAACAGCAGTGGTGCCATCATGCAGTGGAACATAGAGAACTAAGGAGTTTCACTACTTCCCTTCTATGATTATGGTTGTAGTATTAACTAGGCTTATTTTATCCATGGCCTTCGAGATATTAGGCTTCCGCATTCCATCTCATTTCAATGCTTTCTGCATGGCAGCGGAAGTTCAACTTTCTAATGTTAGAGGGGGATCATCAGCAATAAAACAAACAAAATTTATGTAAGCTGCGGATGTTGATAAATATATTTCATAATTTTGAGGAGAAAACAAAAATTTCGAACGTAATTTTTTTTTTAATTTGTATTTTGCTCTTTCATTGAGTGCGTTTATTTATATCCTATATTATTTATATTCTCTCAGTAAGATATTTAGTTTTCTTTATATTCATTTTTAGTGTAAATTTCCTTGTTTTCAGAGGCCATGTACTCTTAAATTATTCATTAGTTTGTAATGAAATTACCTTTCCTTGAAATTACAGAAATCCATTTTTGCCTTATGCTGTCATCAGCTGGGTAACTATAACTGTTGTTGGCTGATTTTTTTTTTTTTTTCCTTCAGTTTCATGTACAGCCTGGCACACAACAGTAACTCATCTTCATTAAAACGCACGAGTGTCATGTTTGAAAATGTTTAAAATGCGATGGAATAATTTCGTTAAATTAGTTTCATTCATTACGATAAAAACTTATATAATGAACCCGCTGTAAAGACAAACACACTAATAATACAGGGTGCATAGAGTATTTGAGGACATGTGATTAAGCGCCCTGCAGTTGCATACTTTCATCTTTACAGAGCATCAGTGGCGGACTATCAACTAAGGCAAGAAATGAAAATACATGCTGTGATCATTGCGCTACACGCACAGCACTATGATGTTGAAATTGCAACAATTTTGAAAGTCAACAGATCATTTGCGAACAAAGTTTGGAAGGATTTGGAAGCCTCAGGCAGGCATGTGTTGCCTGTAGCTAAGTGCATAAAGCATGCAGAATTTTCAAACTGTATGAGAACACCACAATTTGTATAACTGGTGCAAAACTTTATCAATAGGCCTTTTGCTCTAAGGAGGTTATGTGACTTGTGCATGCGTGTTGGTACTTCCGCAGGACAGCGCACAAAAAAACAAAACATTATCGAGTCTCAACAACAAAATTAGCAATAAAATACAGGGGGAGGGTGCATATTCTTAAGAAAATTTTAATGTTGGCATCAATTTAATGCCTGCCCCATTTAGTGGACACAAAAACTAACTAAATGGGTAAACTATATAAGAAAAAAATAATAAACAATAAATTGAGAATCAGCTCACATCAGATGTCTTTCTTAGAATCAGATTTAAAAAAACTACTGAAAGCAGATTTAATGATAATAGCAGCATGCAATGGAATTACATTAGCAAAAAACTGCATAAAGTCTAAAATTATCAATCTAATAGCTTCTGCGCAAACCAGGCTTCTGTTAATAATCCAAATGTTACAGTCAGGGTTTACAAATCGCCTATGTAAACCGAGGAATGTCCATTCGAGCCATCAAACGAGGTTTCCAGGTTTCTGAGATCGTAACCCACACTGTAGTGCATGAGAACCTTCGTTATAAGTTGTATGTTCTGAAGAAAGGTCAGTTGATGTTGGTGAAAAACCGACTGCTTCAAGCAATGCAGTTATTAAACAAGGTCAATCATCTGTAGGAACCTGGAGAAAAGCATTGATCATTGCACAGGCCATTTATACATGGAATTATATAGTGAAAAAACGTGTTCCCCTCTGTTATTTGTGACCTTTTGAACCGGAAGTTATTCACTGTTGTTTTTTTCCGATGAAAAAAATTTCGACCAGGATCAAAAGGTGAACTGGCAAAATGACAGATTATTGTGTGGATCCCTTGGATGTCCCATATGTTATGCACCCTTAAGTTTCCCACAACTGTGACGGTTTTAGGGGCGGTGAGTAGCAAAGAACATGTCATGCCATCCCGCATTTTTTCTACAGGGTCTTCGAGTGAATGCTACATTGCGGTGCTGTAAACAGTTGTGAAGCCTTCGATAGATAGCATTTGCAATGCAGACCATCTTGTCTTTCAACAGGACACTGTAACTGCACATAAAGCCGTGACAACACAAGAATGGATCATGTCAAACCAAACTTGTGGCTACCTAACTCTGCAGATCTCATTCCCCTGGACTATTACATGTGGGACGATGAACAGGAAACCAATCGACATTCCTACAATACCATTGGTACCTTCAAGGCCGCCATTGGCCGGGTAATAGCCGATTTAGAAGGACCATTTAATTCGGGCTTGTCAACACTTCCGGTCTCGCATTAAAGCCATCATTGCAGCTAATGGCGGTTACATCGAATAAACCTGTTCTCCAACTCTTCCTACATCTGCATACCTAATTTTGTATGAATAAAATACAGTAGAACCTCATTAATATGTGTTTCAAGGGACCAAGCAAAAAACTAAGTATTATCCAGGATTAAAAAATTGTTTGTCCATTCGCTGAAAAACTCAAGTGTTGTGTTACGAAATAAGCTTAAGACACATGCATATGTTTATGTTTTATTTATGGGTCATTCCACGTCAAGTGTCCTGGAGGTCCACACTCGACCATCTCAGATTTTGTTCAGAATTTTTGTGGGTGTGCACTTACATATGGCATGAAGCTGTGCAAAATTTCAGCTTGATTGATCAAGTAGTTCTGGAGCTAAGGGCACCTTTGTGGACCCATACCTAGTCACAGACACTGCACACAGAAACATTTGGGCAAGTTTCAGACACCCTTGCACTGCAACCAGAGCTTTGACAGATTCGAAATTTTGCACACTAGCACAACTTTTTGTGCTTAATGCAGCTATATTATGCATATTGGGCAGAAATGATTCTCCTTAATGTTATTTGGTCTGAAAGTACCTTGCAAAATTTGCCGCGTAGAATTTTGATCATACTTCTACCATCCATAACTCTAAGGCAAAACCAGCTGGTGCCCTAATTTTTGGAATAGCAGTCAACAGTCTGGGTGCCACCATGCTTGATCAGTATTGGCTTTTCTGCTGTTATACTTTCGAATTTATTGGCACTCATATCATGGGTGAAATTAAAAAACACCAGTTTTTGTACTTTTCAGAGGAAGATTAAAATATTAAGGCCATCTCTGATTTCGTTTTTTTCTGCCACCGTTAGAAAGAACACATTTTTTACTACAAGAATTCCATGAAAGTAAAATGGTTTTTTTCATATAAGGCTTTTAAAATGACCCTGAAGATAGCTTATGTGTTCCGCAGCTGTATATATTATAACACATAGGTTCTAATAGAGGCAAATGGTTGCTCACATTATGACGTGCAGGTTGCAATGTTAAATAACATTTGTGTCAGAATTATGTAGAATTTTCTATTGATTTTCATTGTATTCTAGAATGTTCCAGGTTATTCCATGGAATTTTAGTGTATTCTAGAATATTACATAATGTTCTATGGTATTCTACTGCATACAAGAAGAGAGATTTCAAGGTGGCCGCACTGTAGCTGGAACAAGAGAAAACCATTGCTTTAAACCAGTTTGATGAAAAACGAATTCGAATTAGCTAAGAGTCCAATGATACGGACTCATTTATTACCAGTCTTGATTAATCAACTGACAGTCCACATGTATCGATCAACTGCATTCAGCCTGGCCAATATACAGGGTGTTTTTGAATTGAGTACAGATTTTTTTGGGAAATGATAGAAGAGGTCCTTAGAAGTATTTTTTGTTATATGAACATGGGGTCCCCACAGCTCCGTTTACTTACAATACTGCATTGAACAATCAAATGACACCGGATGCAGTGTGCGTTGGTAGGCCTAGATTATTTTATTTTTAACAATTAACACAAGCAATCTACTGTATGACTTTTACAGTAATTGTTCGAAATGACCGCCATTTGCTTCATAGCACAATTCGCAATGCCTTATGATGGATTGATGTAATGCGAAGGTGCGCCGTCCTGTTGAAACCACATCAAATGTCTGGTCATTAGTTGAACATCTTCAAGAAGACCAGAGAGCTCCTCCTTCAGGAAACCAAGGTATGTTTGCCCGTTAAGACGGCAAGGTAGGAGATATGGCCCAATCAGGACATTGTGAATCATGCCAGCCCAAATATTCAACGAAAAATGATGCTGAAAACTGTTAACATGTGTTGCACATGGGTTGACATGAGACCACAGATGACTATTGTAGCTATTGAACATTCCCTCTCGCGTAAACGTTGCCTTATATGTCCACAAAACCATGGAAGGAAAGTCTGGAATCCTATTCTGTTGCTGCATAAACCATTCCGCAAAAGCACGCCAGGGACCATGATCATTGGGACATAATTCCTGCACCTTTCGAAGCTTGAACGGATGTTGCAGGTTGTCATGTAAAATGTTCCATACAGTGGTATGACTAGTATTAAGGGCAGCTCCGACCGCACGAGTACTTGTCGATGGATTTCGGTTAAACCTTTCCAAAACTTCATCCTCTAATTCAGGGGAGCGTAACCATCTACGACGTCCACGCTGATGATTATCATGAGCGAATGCGCCTGTTTCTCTTAGACGACGATCTACTGCACCAAATGTTCGTGAATTGGGAAGAATTCTGTTGGGATAACGTTCAGCATACAAACGCCTTGCACCATCCATGGTACCAGCAGCACCGCGACACAGATGCATGTCTGCATAATCATTCCATGTTAAACGATTCATACTGTTTGTTTAACTTTACACATGTAAAAAGTACATCAAGTGAACTTTTTAAAACAAATCTTTACCTACTGCTTTCCCAGAATGCGATTAGTTCATTTACATATGGACTAATCATATTTTACAAAGGGGTTGGATACCATGGAATCTCCTTGACGAAGTTTGTCCTAAGACTTTTCAACAAACAAGCACGTGCACCTTAAAATTTCTTTGCAAACAATTACTTTAAAAGTTATTACAGTAGATTGCTTGTGTTAATTGTTAAAAATAAAATAATCTAGGCCTACCAACACACACTGCGTCCCGGTGTCATTTGATTGTTCAATGCAGTATTGTAAGTAAACGGAGCTGCGGGGACCCCATGTTCATATGACAAAAAATACTTCTAAGGACCTCTTCTATCATCTCCCAAAAAATCTGTACTCAATTCAAAAATGCCCTGTATAGCCTGCATCTATGGCAAGCAATGGTGGACTGGTAATGTTTGTGATATTTCACTAGAAGATCACGATGCCTTCATTGACTTCATGCATCCTCATGGTGTGGCTCATTCCTTTCAATGGCCTCAAAGGAAAGATACCTGCTGGATTCCAGAACAGCATATTATAGCCATCTTACCAGCACCAAATGCAAGTTCAATGGGCTGGAAATACAGTTATCCAAATGAGCTCATCACCAGCACTGAAGAAAAGTTCACTGCAATGAAAAAGGACTTTGATAAATGATGAAATGTTTGCTTTATTCTTTAAACAAATTTTATATATGGTGACTTTGTTTATGATCATTAGTTTGTTATGTATATTTTTATTTTGTCATATTTTCTGCTTTTTGATAAATCATTAGAAAAAAGTTGTTAAACCATTTGCCTCTATTACAACCTATGTGTTATAACATATTCAGCCGCGGAACACATAAGCTATCTTCAGCCTTATATGAAAGAAAACCATTTTACTTTTATGGAATTCTTGCAGTAAAAAATGTGCTCTTTCTAATGGTGGCAGAAAAAACAAAATCAGAGATGGCCTTAATATTGAAATCTTCCTCTGAAAAGTGCAAAAAAATTGGTGTTTTATAATTTCACCCATGATATGAGTGCCAATAAATTCGAAAGTATTACAGCAGAAAAGCCAATACTGGTCAAGCATGATGGCACCCAGACTGTTGACTGCTATTCCAAAAATTAGGGCACCAGTTGGTTTTGCCTTAAGAGTTATGGATGGTAGAAGTATGACCAAAATTCTACGTGGCAAATTTTGCAAGGTACTTTCAGACCAAATAACCTTAAGGATAACCATTTCTGCCTAAGCTGCATAATATAGCTGCATTAAGCACAAAAAGTTGTGCTAGTGTGCAAAATTTCGAATTTGTCAAAGTACTGGTTGCAGCGCAGGGGTGTCTGAAACTTGCCCAAATGTTCCTGTGCATGTTCTCTGTGACCAAGTATGGGTCCACAAAGGTGGCCTTAGCTCCAGAACTACTTGATCAATCGAGCTGAAATTTTGCACAGCTTCATGTTACATGTATGTGCACACCCACAAAAATTTTGAACAAGATCTGAGATGGTCGAGTGTGGACGATTTCTGATTTCAGGACAGTTGACATGGAATGACCCTTATTTATTTCTGGAAAGAACTGTTATTTGAATCTTTTTACATGATTGTATATAATTAATAGAAATTACATTCTTTAAAGTAAAATGCCACTGTAAAAGATCAGGTGGAACATTATCACTGTACCGAAGGTACGACTGAATCTCGCCTAACATACTTCTGTTTGAAGGCACAGACTAAAGGATTGTGATTATATACACACAGAGAAAAAAATCAAAATTCGCGGCTATGGAAGAACAACATGAGCCATTGTTGATATCCGATGGAACCAATCAGAATTCGCAGTTAAGTAAGAACACGTGCTTCATTGTTTATGTCCGTTAAAATCAATCACATTTTGTGTAAATCATCGAATATTTAATAACTAAAAAAAATTCTGCAAACACATTGCAAATAATTTAAGATTCCTAGAATGAATTATTAATTTTTTTAGCCAAGAATTACGTATTATCCGGAACAAGTGAAAAAAAAATACTTATTAACTGGCTGAATTTCTATAAATTAGCCCTCAAGGGCAAAAGAAAAATCACGTATTAAGCGTTCACATATTAATGGGGTTTTACTGTATGTTGTTTGGCATATATGATGTTTTGTTCTATTATCTGCATCGTTCTCAAATATCCGAAGCATACTGTACATAAAGATATACACGTACGTAAATGAATAAAGGAAATTCAGTCAAGTAATGATCTTTCAGTAAAATTTTGAAGTGATAATGTTCTTTTATAACCTGCCATTAAGTTCAGGTAATTCTTCACATACTTACAGAAAGAAGGGATTGATGAAGGGGGGTAGGGTGGATATTCCCTCCTTGGAAAACTTATTCCAAGTTGGAGCATATCATAAGAATTTCCTTATAAAATCATTATCATGAAAGTGCAGTCGTGTTGTTTATTAGAACTAAGGTGCGTCTCAAAAGTTTAAAGAAACATGTGTTTGTTCAAAAGAAAAAAGACTATTGAAGGTACATACAAATGCTTTAATTATTAGCTGTACAAAGCACTTAAAAGAAATTCCTGAAAATATTATTCACGAAAACATAATAGAAATAAAAATATTCAACAAAATGGAATTTTGTGTGTCTCAAAAGTTTAAAGAACTACCCTCAGATGCTGAATGGAGATGTCCAATATGTAAATTTGCGAGTGACAGGGTATTAATCTGTTGCACAGTTAGTCATTTTTTTCAAAGAAAGCTTTTCTTCCACTCACAATTCACCTACGACAATGCCTCGCCAATCTCATTCACAACAGATGAAGTGGCTGAAATCTGGCGATTGAAAGCCAACGGACTATCTGTTGCTGATATTGTCACAATTACTGGAAGATCCACAGCAGGGGTTTATAATGTCTTGAAGAGGAGTTCATCGTTCCACCAAAAATCACGATTTGGTCGTCCCAAGGTTACCTCAACTCGGGATGACAGACGCATTGTACGACTGGCAGCCACACAAAATCTTTCTATTCGCCAGATACAAAACGTGACTGGGTTAAACATATCGAAAGACACTGTACACCGGCGAATAATTGCAAGTGGGCATGTTGTCTACAAAAAAATGATGAAGAAACTGCCTCTGACTGTCAAGCACATTCGAGACAGGCTACGTTGGACATAAGAACACATGGCCTGGAAAGACTAATGGATGTTCAGTGAAGAAAAGAAGTGGAACTTGGATGGTCCTGATGGGTGGGCATCAGACTAGCACGACCTACGACAGGAACCGAAGACCTTTTATTTAAGATAACAAGGAGGTGGTTCTGTCATGGTTTGCGGCGGCTTCGCATTCAACGGTACCACCAATTTGGATTTCAACAATGGAAGAGAAAATTCGATGACATACCAAGAAACCCTCACACAGTCTCTGTTGCCCGTCTGTGTTCATTTGTGTGGCCCGGAATTTGTGTTCCAGCAGGATAAAGCCAGCATTCATACTTCACGATCAACAATGGAGTGGTTCAGAAAACAAAATATTCACGTTATGACCTGGCTCCCAAGAAGCCCAGACGTGAACCCCATAGGTCCTCTATGGGGAATCATGTCTCGTGCAGTTTATGCCGGCGGACGTCAATTTTCTTCGACTGATTAATTGAAAAGAGCAATTGAATTTGCATGGTACAAATGTAAGACCAGAAACATTGTTCAACCTCATAAACTCAATGCCTAACATAGTATTTGAAACTATCAAGGCAAATGGTTGTTCAATTTAAGCCGTATTATAGATCATGCAATGTTTTTTCAGTCGTTCTTTAAACTTTTGAGACACGCAAAATTCCATTTTGTTGAATATTTTTATTTCTATTATGTTTTCGTGAATAATATTTTCAGCCATTTCTTTTAAGTGCTTTGTACAGCTAGTAATTAAAGCATTTGTATGTACCTTCAATAGTATTTTTTTCTTTTGAACAAAAACATGTTTCTTTAAATTTTTGAGACGCACCTTAGTTTCGTCATGAGAATCAATATTTTGGTTGATAAATTCGGAGAAACTAGCATGTAGTTGTTTATCACTGAAGAGCGCCATATAGATAAATACTTTTGCAACTAGCAGTCAAAAATTGAAATTGTCTCGGTATGTGATTTCAAGTCCTCGATGCGGATGCCTTATATCTTGAAGGCCACGATTTTATGATGAAAATTTCTCGAGAACAACGTTATTCTACCAAACTACCCATAGTGCACTGCACTTGTGAAATAATAATTATTACCTCCTGATGAGTTTAAATGTGTGAGCATGTCAACAAATTTTCTGTGAGAACTGACATGAGAATTACTGTAATAGCAGTCGAAACTTTTGTATTAAAACCTTTATTTTTGTTCGAATTTATGAACTCATTTTATTGAAAGTTTAAGCCCGTATACATTTCTGTGCAATGCTAATTTCACCAAGGCCGAAAAAACACTCCTTGGCTTTAATATACACTTAGTGGCCAAGTTATTATGGCCACCTGACAGTTTCAGGCAAATGAGCTATTGCGTCACATCGCTGCTGCTAGGGGGCTAGATAGCTATAAAAAGGGAATGCAGGTGAGGTGAACCATCAGTTGCACTGTGTTTTGCGACGATATGGGCAAAAAACGTGATTTAACAGAGTTTGAACGCGGGATGATCGTCGGCGCGCGCAGTGTCGGAACCAGTATTAGCAAAACAGCTGAACTTGTGAAGTGTTCAAGAGCAGCAGTTATTAATGTTTACAGAGAGTGGACTACCAAGCAAAAAAACCGGCTCTCAATGTCAAGCGTGTGGTCGTCACAGGCTCCTCAATGCTCGAGCTGAAAGGAGATTGGCCAGAGTTGTCCAGGGCGACAGAAGAGCAACAGTTCGTCAAAGAGCGGCAAATCTTAATCAAGGACAAACTGTGACCGGCTCTGAACGAACTGTTCACTGCACATTACACTGTTTAGGCTATGGAAGCCGACGACCAGTTCAAAAGCCTCTACTGTCAGCCTTGAACAAGAGCAGACGTCTCCAGTTCGCCAAGGAGCACAAGGATTGGAGAGTAGATGACTGGAAAAGGGTCATGTGGTCCGATGAGTCACGATTTCAAATGCAGACGGCAGGGTTAGAATATGGAGAAAACAACACGAAAGCATGGACCCCACCTGCATTGCCACAAGAAAGACTGATGGCGGTAGTATTATGGTTTGGGGGATGTTTTCTTGGTATTGTGTGGGTCCTTTGATTCCTCTGTACGGACGTGTGCGTGCCCAAGATTATTTAAGTATTGTCGCAGATCAAGTACATCCCGTTATGTTAATGGTGTACTCTGACAGGGATGGATACTTCCAGCAGGACAATGCTTCTTGTCATAAGGCTGGCATCAACCTCAGATGGTTCAAAGAACATGCCGGAGAGTTTACCTTGCTTCGTTGGCCTGCACAATCGTCAGATCTCAACCCCATTGAGAATTTGTGGGATGAGATCGAACGGGCCATCAGGCAGTGGAATCCAGCACCATCAAATCTGCAGGAATTGGAAGGTGCAGTTCTTCAGAGTTGGTCTCAAATTCCTCCTACAACCTACCAACATCTCATAGAATGCATACCCGAAGAATGCAAGCAGTAATAATAGCGAAAGGTGGCCCAACACTGTATTAAGGGGATGGTCATAATAATTTGGCCACTTAGTGTACATGCTTATTTTCTATATTTTTACCAGCATTTTTCCGTAAAATATTTATTACAATATTATTTTTAGTTAATTCTGCTTTCAAATTTTAATTAACTTCAGAAAAAATAATTGCCGTCCTAAGAAGATTTTCAGCAAAGGCGACCTGCATGACTTAAGATAGGCAGCGATATCAAGTATTGAAAATTTTATTCTTATGTTAAGAAGCATTGAAATTAATATTTTAAATGCTAAATTTGATATATGCATAAAGAAACTTTTTAACAAGTTATACATAAAAATTATGCAAATTTAATCACCACTTCCATGCAATGTAATATCTAGATAGTGAAAAGATTTTTCCAGTGTTTTGAATTTCGTTAAATGGAAGTTCAATGCACTATGCTATTCTATACCTTTATATGCTCAAAATAGGAAGTATTGCAATATGCAGCTTCCTTACCTAACACACTCTTCAGAGCATATTGCACTTGTGCAGCGCATGTGCCGTGTGTAGTTAATCACATGATTGTGGGCAGAATTTCAAAGCGGAGGAGTAGAAGCTGCTGTTCTGTTTTTATATAATGTAATATAGTATATTTGAAATATGTCTAATTATCAGTGGGTTGCTCATGGATGTTATTCGGATACTAGAAAAAAGAAAATTTGTTACTTTTTACCCATTCCCTCTACCTTCTGAATGTAGAAAAAGAAAGCTGTATTGGATTTATTACGAAGAGACACTGCTCAGAGGAAGGAGAAAAAATTTGTATTGCACATGCCCAGAACTTAGCATTGCAGGGCATCTGCTTATCGCGATGCCTCCTCTTGGGCAATTTGTATTTCCCGTTCAGTTCTTTCAAACGATTTAGCAGTCACTGTATTTTTTCTGACAAATTCCTCTTCTTCCTATGAGTAGCTGAAGTTCTAAAATAAATTTGTATGTTGACAAGTCTGTTACTGATTCTAAATAAATGGCACTTGTGATGCACATGTAAATAAGGCAATGTAACTTTTAACATTTTTATTCTGATCTTCTGTCATTTAAAGCAGTCCGGCAAAATCAACTACAGTGACTTCAAACGGAGGTGCTAGGTTTACTTGATCCATTGATAACAGAGCTTGCTCCAGGTGGACAGACTTGTTTCTTATAAGTTATACAGGATCTAATGATGGATCTCAGCGTTTTCCTTCCATAAATTGGTCTCTTAATTTTGCCATAAATTTTGTACCAAGATGGTAATGTTTTTCATATTCATACCTTATCATTAGGCGAACAAATTTATGTTTTCCTTTTAATAGGGCCTTGAAATTTTAGGGCTAATGGTGTATGAAAGCACGAAGGCAAGCTTTGTTTAATATTATAAGAAATTTAATGGTAATACAATTGCAGAATGTACAGGTGATTATCTGAGTTCAAGATTATAACACAGAGAAGGAATTTAGATTAAAGTTCTGTTAAAACGTAAAAAGTTCCATGACTGCACAATGTGGTTTGCTTTCTAGCATCCCTGGCCTACTTCTCCGGTTAGTCTTATAGTCTAGCATTAATCATGTGGATAGCGGCAATATCATAGTTTACCTCTTGCTATAATGGTGGGCCCATCTCGGCATCAAGTCCAATCCAGGGGCATATGGCTACCTTCTCGCAGTGGTTTTATGTGATCAGTCCACAAGGTCTCGTATGTCATTCTCTGTCAACTTTTTCTCACCCATGTGTTCGTTTTCCCCCTTTGTCTCCTCTCACGTGACCTCATGTGCACACATCCTCTGATTGGCTACTAGCCATAATCAAATCATTACCCTCTGGTGGCGAACACTGGAAGCATTCATTCAGTCTGTTGTCGAAGAAAAACAACAGAAAGGGAAAACACACGACAAACATCCTGCCACACCACTAAAGCATCGGAACGCATGCACACCACATCACACAGTATGGTGTATCGATCAACAAAACGCTCCAGGTCACCAGTGGTGACTGACCACTCCCAACTTGAAGCAGTTACACTAGCATGAAATGCCACACACCTTCCTCCTTATGGGTGTTTATCCAGCTATCTCCCCAGATGAAGATTTCTGCAGTGTTATCTGGGGTCGCTCTCTTAATCCCTCTCGTAGCCTGGACTGATCTCTGTTCTGCTCTGGTGTGTTGACTTGTGCCGTCACTCCATATTGCTGCTCTAGTTATCCTCTCAACTTTACTTGGGGTATCAAGGTCTCTTCTTCCTCCTCGTTGCTGCTCTCCTCACTTGCTTCCACAGCCTTCCGTGTATTTTTGTGCTTTCTAGGGCAACTCACCTCACTAAAGCATGGTTTTAGCCTATCGACATGTACATTTGTCTATCTTTTTTCATATGCCTTGTATCTTATAACTAACCGGGGAAATTTTGGGCAAAATTCTAAATGGGCCCAGATAACTGCATCCCAGTTTATTCCCCCCCCCCCCTCCAATTTGAGTAACCACACTTTATCCCCTTCACTGAAATGTTTTTACTTTCGAACATTACATCTATTGATATTTTCCCTCCTGTACTGATCACCCTCTCCTAGCAGCCATTGTATGTGCTCTTTCCAGACGCTTCACGAGATCGGGCAATACTTTTCCGTATCCTGATTAGCATCTGTCTTCTCATTATCTCTGTCCCAAGATAACGGAGTCTGAGGGTCGAAACCGTGCAATAGAAATGCTGGAGTTTCATTAGTACTTCTGTTATACATTTTACGGATCAAGAATAGAACTGCTTCGAGCATTTCATCCCACTTCTCCTTTTCGTCATTGCACGTGAGGTGAAGGGTCTCATCAATGATACAAAAAGTGCTTCACGAGTGAATTGGAAGTGGGCCAGTAGGCAGTAGTAAAGTGCTGGTTTATTCCCAGCTCCCTACACACATTTTGGACCAGCTTAGAGGTAAAGTTTGCTCCCCTGTCTCTAATGAGTTCCTTCGGGATCTCATAGCGACAAATGATTTTGTCAGAAAACATCTTTGCTACCATTCCGGTCATCTGGTTTGGGCTGGCCGCTCCTTCTTGATGCCTGGTCATTACATTAATAAAGACGGTAATATACTTATTCTCACTATCAGATTCCAGAAGAGGACCTATCACATCCATCAAGACCTTTTCAAACTGGTATGTTGCCTTGATACGTGCTTGAAATGGGGACTTACCCTGATGCAACTTGCATATTTTCAATGTCGTCATACATCTTAGGCCAGTAATTGATCCTCTTGTGACCTGCTAGACAGTTACTGTGAGCTTTCTCTATCATAATAATCCTCATGTCCTCCCCAACACACATTTTCAACTGGTCTTTTCCTATTAGACTTGGGCCCCTTCCACATTAGTTTACCGTGCATCATAGCATAGTCCTTGTACCGCTTCAGTTGGCTCATAATTTTCTTTAACATTGGGTCTGCCTTTTGTGATTTGACATTCTCATGGGTTAGATTGCCGATGCAAATGCTTACTACCTTGTTACACGATGCGGCAACATCTCGGGATAACAGGTCTCCTATTTCGTTTTATAGGCCTCTGACATGCTCAACAGTGAGGTTATATTACTCGATCTCGATGGACCAGCAGAGCAAGCACTGATTAATGCTGTTCATGGTCTTGACGAACGAAAGAGGTGTATGATCTGACATGATCTCACAGGAAAACCCAAGATAATTGGCCTGAAATGTCTCACAGGCGTACTGATGGCTAGAGCTTCCTTCTCAATGGTGCTATAATTGAGTTGGCTTCCCTTTAATTTTCAGCTGAAGTATGCAATCGATTATATTTTACCAGCATACTCTTGATGCAGTGCATTGCCAACTTCCATTTACGAGGCATCGGTGTGGAGAATGAACTCTGTACTGTAGTCAGACAGTATCAGAAGTAGGGAAGTACTCGGTGCTAGTTTGACCTTTTCGAAGGCATTCTCACACTCTTCATTCCAATTGAACCTTGTTCCTTTTTTAGTTAGGGCTGTTTTTAGTAGTAGAGTCTCTGATAGGGCCTCCAAGAAGGGCCTGTAAAAGTTGACAGCACCAACCAGAGATCTTACCTTCTTAATGTTTCTGGGTGATGCAATCTGCAGTATGTTCACCTTATTACCACGGTCAGGTTGCGTGCCCTCAGCAGAGATCAGGTGCCCCAGATATCTAATGCTGCTCACACAGAATTGACACTTGGAGGATTTGTGATTAAAGTCTTGCTATCAAGTTTATGGAAGACCCATGCAAGAAGCTCCATGTGCTCTTCAAAAGTTTGCGAATAAGCTAGCATATCATCCTGGAACACGAAGATACCAGTCCCCAAGTGTTCCCCTAACAAATCTAACATAAACGCCTGAAGGCATGTGAGGAATTTTAACCTCCTTGCCAATTGATATTTTCCCCAAGGAGTCTGGAATGCAAAGAATTTACGAATATTATCAGCTATGGGGACCTGAAAATATCCACTATGGAGATCTATCACAGGGAATAATTTCCGACCATGGAGCCTCCGGAAAATATCTTACACAATTGGCATTAGGAAATCCAGTCACCCAGTGACCTATTCACTTTTCGCAAGTCGAGGGTCATATGAATCTCCCCGTTGTTCTTTTTGATAACGTAAATGGGAGAGTTTCATCGCAAGGTACTGGGGTGGGTTGCTCTGCATGCGATTGCAAGAGCAACGCAATGACATCAGTCTCGCGAGGTTTGGTTGACCTTCGACCATCGTGAGGGGGAAAATCTACAGGAATGCTAAAAATAATCTTTGATAGATTATCTTACAAGAGTATCTTTGTTTGTATCGTTAGAGTGGTTAGTTATTCCATGTAATAGACCCGTTGATGATTGTGCGCTTGCGCAGTTACCAAAAGTAAGTCACTTGTGGAATGAAAGCGCTGTGCTTTTGCGTTGAATCTAACATTGCCGATGGCAAGTTTTTTTTAAATACAGTGTAGTATTTTAATTAAAATATCGACGAAAAAATAGAAATTCAGTTGCAGAATTATCATGAAAGATCTCTGTAAATAGATAAAAATTATTTCATATAAAAACTGAAATTAAAATTTTAGCCATTATTTATTTTTTCCTAGTTTTTTTTTTTTTTTTTAATTTAGCCTATTTCTAGAAGCATTAGATCAGTGAATTATAAATCAAATAACTTAAATGGGGGAGTAATAAACGATTTTCTTTAAACTGCAGAAAAATAATACTACCAACTCCTTAATCATCAAATGATATTTCAATAATAATTCCCTCGACAATATTTCGACCACCCGTGAAAGTTGAAAGTAGAGTTAAATAAGTTTATAAACAACTTTGCAATAATGCAATTTTATAATATATTATATGTTTATTGATCTTTATTTAGGAATACATTTTCATTATTTGGTATAGTGGCTTTAATGTTGTGAAATTTGTTGAATTTTAGTTTAATAAATAATTTATTAAAGATCAAATAATAATAATAATATAAAAATAATTTTATGTTTTAGAAAAAAAAAATTGTATGACGTTCATGCCTACTTAAAATAACACGGCCTTACCAGTTCCTGATTTCAATAAATTTTTTCCTAAATTATCATCCCTAAATTATCAAGTGTTTTTTCTAAACCAATTTTTATTAATCCCTGTGTAACTTTAGAAATACTTGGAGAAAATGATCAACAATAAAAATTTTTATTATTTATTAAAAAAAAATGGGAATTTAAGAATAAATCAAACTTTAATTTGAAGATATATATTTTCAAAATTATAAGGAATTTACAAATGGAAATATATTCTTATAGGTTTAGGCAACAAACTGTTTCATTTCTTCTTATTCAAATGAGACAAAAAATTGCTAAAAGTTGTGTACTGCGCTATTGTGTATCGCGAGCCAAACTATCGATGCATCGCTCACTTGCACTTTCTCTGCGTCGTTGCATTGGGCTCGCAAGAGCTCCCTCTCCTGTCGCGAGACACTCCTTCGATGTAGAGGAACAGGTTTTGAAACATGGCACCATGATGATGACGTTGTACATGAAACTCCTCCTCTTTTTCCATCGATGTTTCGCCATTGCATGTGGAGGAATTCACCCCTGGGCTCAATAATTCCAGCTTCTAAATATTTTTTTATTTGCACTTTAAGTGCTGACATGTAAATTTCTGGGATGGTATATTGGCAAAAATATGTTTCAATTTGTCTATAGGAAAGTCCACAAAGAAATCATGTACCCCCTGCAAGGCCTCTACTTCTTGAGCAAAGCAGTCAGAGAAATCATCCAATAGTTTTTCCAGAATCCTACTCTGCCCAGCGTCTATTGTCAGATATATTCAGGTTCTCGCACTGAACATTATTACAGTCAATTAGTACACAATTGATTATGTTCCCTTTTATCACTCCATCAAAATCCCGAATACCTAGATCCATACAGAAGAATGGTTCTATGCCTAGGATTCCCTCTTCAGTCTCTACCTTAGCTTTAATGGACTGATTTACAAGCTTTAGGTGGCCGTTAATACCTATGATAAATACCTTCTGGTCGATGATTGAGGTTTCTGACCTAGTGTCTAATATCATTGTATACATGGTGTCAGCTATCTTAGCCTTAATCCTATAGAGAATCCTATAGAGACCCTTACTACCTTTCTTTACCTCAACCAGATTTGCTTCATTACTCACAGATTGCCATGACTGGTTTTCCTGGCTAATCGTTCTCAGTTTAAATTCTGAGACCTGCATTCCCGAGTTTAAATGCCTTTTTTTTAAAATAAACAAACACATAGTGGTATGAACTTACCGTATTGATGATGGGCAATTGTCCGTCAAGTGAAGCATTCTCATCTCGTTGCCGTACAGTATAGGTCCCAACTGAGTTGCATGCAGAGATTTCTGGGTTTATACCAATGAAATATGAACTTGGCTTAATTAGCCCATTGGCTTAAGTGATGATGTATCGATGATGCATTGCTATTTGCCAGTTTCGCATGGGCTGTTTAAGGTATTGACCAATCAGAGCAAGACATTCGAACAATCTACGTTGTAATGAAGTCATAATTTAACCGAGGGAACGTAAAATTAGTTCGTTAATCTGAAATTTACATTAATTTGAAGCACATTAAACTGAAAATTTTTAGCATTAAAATGCCTAAATTTCAGCTGGGGATTTTAAATTTGTACGTTATTTTGAAATGTACGTTAAAGTGAGGTATGTTGTAACGGGATTTTACTATAATATACATCACAGTACTTTTATGATACAGCGTATACAATGTACAGTTTGTTATACAGTATATTAATTCACTTTGTATTTGAATTTCTTGTCGCCAAAAACTAATATGAAACTAACTTCTCCAAGCGATGTCAATTTCAAAACTTCTTCGATCTGACGAAGTTTAAAAGAAACTAGCGTATAATATATACGGTAGTACATTAATAATCCAGTATATACATACAGTAGTACATTAATTATACAGTATATACGGTTAATTTTTACTATCTGCACATTCGCAAAACGAAATTCAGAATGCGCACAATCGCAAATCGCAAGCTCAGGCTGCGTGCAACCAACAACGGAAACTGCAAAAGAAATCCAAAAAAGCGGCAAAGCAAAAAGCTTCTTACAAAGGGGGGGGGGGAGAAACTTTTCACCCTTCACGTGGAGAAAAATACTAGATTTTATTTGGTTTCGCCACTGCATTGAAGCTACCCAGTGAACTGCTACTACATTCACCGGCCTAATTTGTGCAACAGGTTGCAATTGGGACAATTTTGTGCAGGAAGTTATGATGAATATAATTGTCAACACCTCACAGGGGAAAATCGGTGGCCGAGGAAAGCATGTGCAAGTTAATGAAACTGCACTTGTCAAAAGGGAAAATGAAAAAGGGCTTATTCTAAAATTCCACTTGTTGGGTTGTTGGAGGGGTCTGCACCGAAGACGACTGTTGCTTCATTGTGCCAGTGGAGTGAAGAAACAAGGAGAATCTAAATTAGATAGTTCAAAACTTCATTGCAGACGGCTGAATTGTTGTTACAGACGAATGGTGGAGTTAGCTACATATTGGTGACCTGCAAAATGTCAACATCACACACCCGACCATCAGTCACAGTATTAATTTCGTGAACCCCGACACAGGCTTGCATGCCCAGAAGATAGAACGTCTTTGGGGATATTTAAAGAATAAAAAAAAAACAAACTACGGAAGCACTTAACAGAGGATTTGACAGACTCTTATTTATACTGTTTCATGTACAGAAGACATTTTTAGTTTTCACAATTGAAACCCGGGGAGAAATTCAGAATTCTTACAAGACATATCAGCATGGTTTACCCTGGCTATGGAAAGCTGCCATCTTTACCAAATGGAGGGAAACATTATAGACTATTAGGAAAAGAAAAAGGAAATAAAATGCAAACGAAAAGAACCCACCACAAAAATAAACAAGAAATTAAAAAAAATAAATAAACAAGGCTAAAGAACAAAACAACAACTGAAAAAAAAAAGTATAAAACAAAAAGAAATAAAAAAAAACAAAAACGGCAGAGGGTGAAATAGCACCAGCGAATGTGCAGATAGTAAAAATTAACCGTATACAGGGTGTATCAGAACAGTCTGCACAAACTTGGAGGGGAGGTACTATGGGTGATTCTAAGCAAAAAAGTTCATATGAACATGGGTCTGAATTTGAATGATAATTGAGATATGAGCAGAAATAAAAATGCCGCCACCAAGATCAACAACTTACGTTCTATGAAATTTGGAGGAATAACAGGGTACATAAAACTGTGTATACCGTTAAAATTTGATCGAATTCCAACAAGAAGTTTCCGAGTTACATATTCACATTTTTTTTCGTTTTCAAGGTCCTTAAAAGTACTTGAAAACGGAATAGAGTCATTGAAAAGTCCTTGAATTCTTTAAGAAAGAAAAGTGGTAATTCTTCCACGTGGTTTTAGAACCACCTTTCATAAATTTTAAAACATTTGATGAAATGGAAAAAAATTATGTCTGCAATTCATTTAATGAATCCTTGAAAAACATTATTTAGTCCTTGAATAGTCCTTGAATTTTTGCTTCATAAATGCGTACGAACCATGATTCAACATCATAACACGTGTTCACTTGTGAGTACTAACCAGCACTTGTTACAATTTTGACTGCGTAACTCTGAAACTTCTCGTTGGAATTCTATCAAATTTTATTGGTATACACAGTCTTATGTACCCTGTTATTCCTCCAAATGTCATTAATCTAGGCTTTACAGAACCTGAGTTATTGTTGATCTTGGTGGTGGCATTTTTATTTCTGTTCATATCTCGGTTATCTTTGAAGTTCGGACCCATGTTCATATGAACTTTTTGCTTAGAATCACCCATGCTACCTCCCCTCCAAGTTTGTACAGACCATTCAGGTACACCCTGTATACATTGTACAGTTTATTATAGAGTACACTGAACGACCAATTATTAGAGACACTCCGCTAATATCGTGTTGTGCCTCCTTTAGCAGCGAGAACTGCCTGAATACGTGCTGACATTTCTTCGACAAGGTGTTGAAACCGTTGCGGAGGAATAGCAGCCCAGGCTGACATCACAGCATCCCTTAATTGGTGCAGATTGGACAGTAGTGTGGGAAGGTGTCGGATGGTTCTCTCCACTTCATCCCATAAATGCTAAAAGCAGTTTAGGTTAGGTTATGCTCGGTTCACACTGAGCCGGCAAGGCGGCGAAGCGGCACCCGTTGACGCATACGCACTGCTCCCTAGGCCAACTAGAAATAGGTCAAGTCAAGTGCCGCATCCGGCAAAAATACCGGGCGGCAAAGTTGAAATTTGTTCAACTTTTGCCGGTTGCCGCTCTCAGCGAGGTTAGGCTCATCCAATCACGTTCGACTACTGGAGCACGTGATCAAAAAAATGATGGCGGATCACAATTTTATAGTGAAATAGAATAAAGAGAATGCACTTTATTATGTAAATGTGAAATTATAAATTGCTATTGTCCTTCAGCTTTTTACATCGTTAAACAGATACGTTTTGTTAAATTTTAATTAGATAATTCAGTTGGAAATAGCAAGTTTCAGAACAGAAACGTGATCACGAATTTGGTTTTCGATCGCTTCGATTGAAAATATTGCCGATCGATGTTGGCGACAATCAAATTTAAAAATAATCTTAAAGAATTTTTATAAATACGAGAAAATATGTACACTGAACAAATATAAATCAAACTAGAGTGTTATTTGTATACTCTGTTTTGTTATGTTTTAATTATGCCTTCTCAGCGACATTTAATACACTTGAACATCTTTATAACAAACTCTGATACAAAAAAAAAAAATAAACGAAGCAATTCGGAATTCCCAACTGTGCCAACTGGCCTTTCAACAGTGATATAACAAATTCCGAATTGTCTCAGATATAGCAAACTTCGGATACTACAAATTTCTATGGGCCGTGAACTTCGTCCAAAGTTTTACTGCAATAACTTAAGATCGAAACGACGCCGCCATTATATAATTTCTCTTCCCTTGCCGCTTCTCTCGTGCTGGTTCAGTGGGAACAACTCGCGCGGGTGGCAGAGGAGGCAGGAGGGGGAGGCAGAAAAAGACACTTCGCCGCCTTGCCGCCTTGCTGGTCCAATGTGAACGGGGCATTAGGGTTGAGATCAGGCGACCGAGCTGGCCACTGAAGCAGGTGGAAGTCTGCGTCAATTTCCTCGAATCGGTCCAAGACAATTCGAGCACGGTGACAGGGAGCATTGTCCTGCTGAAACAGGTCGTCACCACCAGGGAACACAGTCATCATGAACGGGTGCACCTGATCAGCAACAATGTTCAGGGAAGTGTCTTGGATATCAGAGGACCCAGTGTGTCCCAAGAGAAGATAACCCATACCAGCACTCCTCCTTCACCTGCCTGTATGGTTGTCTGCTGACGGGACGGGTTCTTGGCCTCGTGTTGCCTGTGCCAGATGTGCAGTCTGCCGTCCGCATGATGAAGTAGGAACCGCGATTCGTCCTACCAGGCGACCTTCTTCCACTCATCCAGTGCCCAGTGGTGATGCCTGTTTGCTTTCCTATTTTGCAGTGACAATGATGGTACCCGCACTGGCCACCTGCTGTTAAACCCATCTCGGTACAGGGTGCGCCGCACCGTGTGCTCCAAATTGGGTTGGGATGCTCCCTCATTGAACTGCGCTGCAATTTGTTGGGCTGTTCCCGTCCTGTTGCTGTGGATGATTCGTGCCAGTCGCCGTTGGCCTCATTCATCCACTGCCCTGTTTCGTCCGGATTTGTTTGTTGGAGGTTGTTTTTTGGCATAACTGCCATTCACGGAATACCCTTGACACTGTTGCACGGGAAAACGCGAGGAGGTTCGCGGTTTGCGAAATGCTCAACTGCGCCCGTCGAGCTCCAATGATCATGCCTCGTTCAAAGTCGGTCAAATCCTTGGATTTACCCATATTCAGTCCACTTCTGCTGCTGACTGCAACCTGTGATCCAATGCATCCCTTTTATATACCGTTTCGGCCTGTTCCATTGTTTGAGTGTCACTGGGAGGCCGATCCATTTTTCGTAAGAGGTGTCTATAATAAATTGATCGTTCAGTGTACATTAATTCACTTTTTATTTGAATTTCCTGTCGCCAAAAACTGATACGAAACTAACTTCTCAAAGCGATGCCAACTTCTTCGATCTGACTAACTTCAAACGAAATTAGCTTGTAATATACATCACAGTACTTTAATTATACGGTAAATGTACAGTTCATTATATAGTACATTGATTCGTTTTTTATTTGAATTTCCCATTGCCAAAAACGAATACAAAAGTAACTTCTCAAAACGATGGGAACTTCAAAACTGCTTCGATAAACGAAGTTTCGAGCTGCTGACGATAACGGTGAAAATAAAGAAAATAAAGAAGAACGTTTGAAGAATATTTGACTTGTTTTTGTTTTTTTTCATTTATCTGTTGTGGTATTGCCAATATTGTAAACCATTCTTGAATAGACCCATATACAAATGAGCAAATGAGATGCATATACAATTACAGTATGGACCCAGTAAAATATGTTCTGTTCCAACACAAAATCAATCCCAATGCTGTCGTGGCATGGCTTCCGAATTCTACTTCCGGTTTGTAAAAATTTTCGAAAGGCATCTCTTTGCAAATTTTTGCCCATTTATTTTTCATCTGATGACATTTATGATATACGTATAAATGTTTTTTATTTGGAACTTTACAGAAAATTCATTTTTTTCTCGAATTTCCGTTGCTTTTTCGTGAAGTTTCGTGTATGACTGCTTCTAAAAACGTTTGCGATCATTCATGGAATGAACTTTATGGTCAACATGAACACTTCCTCTAAAAATGAATGCGCAATCGTCATCAATTATTACATCTAAATATTCTCCCATTCAACGATCGCAATCAACAAGTTTGATTCGCAATTTTGTGTTCGCGCTAAGTTTTGATTTTCACAATGGCTGCCAGTGACTGCGAAAGATTCCTGCATTGTTTTCTTTGTCATGTGAACGTAAAAATTAAAGTTGAAAAATGAAATAAAGTTTCAACAGGCAAAGCTCGTTTTTTTAAGATAGGTTTTGCTTAAATTTAGGAATCCTTATTAACTAACACTAAAATTCCTTTGAATTATCTGGAATTTATTAAAAAAATTTGTTTGAGTTTATGAATGAATTTTCTATTTAATTAAATGCTCTGGGGGATGGGACTTAGAATATCGTTTGAGTTATTCGGGTTCAACTGTATTTGATTATCTTGCATGTATTAAAATATACATTGCTCTTAAATGAAGCCTATATAAAGAGTGTGCGGCAAATCTTAAGTTTTTTTTTGAGAAAAATATGAATTTCAGCTCTGCGGCCTATCCATTGCTGCGGCATTATTACCGTAAATTATGGTAATAAGAAATGTAATAGTAATGCAATTGGAAAATTTACAGGTGATTATCTTAGATCAAGATTATAATACAAAGAAATAATTTGAGATTAAGGTTCCATTAAAACGTAAAAAGTTCCGTGACTTCACAACGTAGTTTGCTTTCTAACATCCCTGGCCTACTTCTCCGGTTAGTCTTATAGTCTAGCATTAATCATATGGATATTGGCAATGCCATAGTTTATCTCTTGCCATGATGGCAGACCACCTTGGCATCGAGTCCAATCCGGGGCATATGGCTGCCTTCTCGCAGTGATTCTATGTGATCCGTCCACGAGGTCTCGTACGTTGTTCTCTATCAACCTTTTTTTCACCCATGTCTACATTCTTCCCTGTCTCCTTTCGAATTTTAAAAAAAAAAAGGTCATGTGACCTCGTGTGCTCATATCCTCTGATTGGCTGCCAGCCACAATCAATGGAACACCTTCCGGTGGTGAACGCTGGAAGCATTCATTCAGACTGTTGTCGAAGAAAAACAACACAAAGGGAAATCACACGGCGAACATCCCACTGCACCACCGAAGCATCATAACGCAGACACACCACACGACATGGTGTATTGATTAACAAAATGTTCAGGTCACCACTCTCAACCTGAAGCAGTTACACTTGCATGTGTGACGTGCCACCCCCTACCCTCGATAGTCTATAAACACCCCGAGTATAACAAGTGAGGGGGAGGACCTGTCAGGGGTTCGGGGCCTGAATTAATTTTTAAGAAAATACTGGCACAGAGATATTAAGCAGGATTCACACGATTTATTCATAAGCTTATACAGTCACAAACAGGGTCGGTCAGTGCAATGGGATCTTAAGAATAGTCGAAGGGGCCCCTCTAAAACTAAATTTTCTACCTTAAGCTACAATGACATACATTCACAAGTATTAGCCATGAATGGATCAGTCTAGAGTCATCAAGTTTCCGAGCACACATGGAAACACATTCCCAATAGCACAATCAGGCCTTGTTGCTATAGAAAATCAGATCCAGTATCAAGATATACTATCAGCTCCCGAAAAGTATTCCAAACAGCTCGCATTAGAGCGAAATGTGAACCCTTTTTGTTTATGCACATTGAGGGGAGGGCACCTTAACCCCTCCTTGGCAAGTGGTAGTACATGTATTTAACTTTTTACAGCTTTACTGCAGAATCCAATGGGACAAGGTGTTTCCACTTCAGATTAAGTGCACCCCTTCCCTAGTGGCACTTCGCACTGTATTTGAACGGATGAGATTTCTCGACCAACACCTGTTATATGGGTTATTTATGCTCGGAACCGATGTCAAAGGCTGTCTGATTCATTACCACTTTACTCAAAGCAATTGACAACCTCTTAAAACAAGTAACAGTAAATGCAACACAAAGTTCCTGAAATAACGCGCAACACCGTCTGGACATGCTAATAAAAAAACCATCGGTACGTAAACTTGGTGAAGTAAGCTCAGAAATCCAATAACACTTATTCTTCCCCGTATACATACAAAAGTCGCATTTCAGTTGCACAACTTAAGGCAAGTCTTCGCTGCTCCGTTTACGCGAATGTTTTCCGCACTTGGGGGGCTTCAGGGCGGACGCATTCCAAAACGCATATCGAAAATTGGAACAAAAAATTACTCACCAACATGTCATCTTAATTGCACCATCGCCTTCGTTTTACCCGATGTCGTTCAACAACCATAGACACCGTCAAGAGAAATCATCGCTGGGCTCGGGCCTCACTCCTTTAAATTGAACACGCAATGGCTGCCATCATCACACTGAAGCCGACGCTTTCCTGCATAGCTTAGCAAAGTTCTAAAACTTCGAATCTCGTTTAAATAAACTTAACATACTAATATTAAATGTTAAACATAACGTGGGTGCTAATTGCACCATTTATACAGAGTAAACAACTCCTAGAAATCTCCGTGGCCATGTACTATATGCTTGGAGAGCAAAGCAAAACATGACCGCTCAACACGAACGATTTTAGAAGAGAACAAAAAAAAAAAAAATATAATATAATACAAATTCCTCTTTAACAACAATACTCATTATAACAGAAAACACGATTGTTTGCTGGAGGTTCTCAAACACTAACAATGTCAACTGCCAAGAAACATCGCAACAAACGAAAAACAAAGACAATCACACGCGACCGACTCTGCGTTGTCAGCAGGACGCTCTCAAGAGAGCGGCCGCACTCCCATTAAACTAAACACAATCAACGCAGCACATTCACTCACATTTCTATACCCAAACAAACTGACTAACACAACCCACCACAAAACAAACACATCCTAACCACACGAACAGAAAACAAATGGCAAACAAACCGCCCACAACGATCAAAACAACAAAACAAAAGAGCATCGCG
>JAHWFO010057263.1:342781-369022 GCA_023313115.1 Rhysida immarginata
CAGGCATATAAAATTACTTATATCATGTAATCAGGTATCCTAGAGATATAAAAAAAAATACAACTATTGGGTTACAAGCTATTGCACTTGATAGAATGGCAAGCTCTATGCTGCCAGCTTCATTCCTCAGCAAAAAACAAAGAATTAACAAAATCTACATCCGAATAACAGCACCAGGTACAAGTCGTTTTAACAAGTAATAAGTGCCTTAGTGTGTAAACTATCCTACTCAAGTATATATTTCAATACTATGCTTTGTGCTGCCATCTGGCGGTATTCTTTTTCTCTGTTCAGTTGTCTGTTTTGCTTGAGCGCTCTGTTATTAATACGATGTAGCTCTCTCTGTAGAAAAGGCCGTATGTACATGACGGTCATTGTTCTTAGTAAAAAATACGTTTCGTATATAATTCTCATTGTGTCTTCTCTGCTGACTACAACTAACCATCACAGGTTTTGGGTCCACCATAGCATCCACTGCGCCATTGTGTAATTCGCAGGACTCTCGCCTAAAAAGGTATGTAAACTTTATTGTGAAAGAAAAAAAATTTTTGACACAAAATGGCTGACATCGCATAGCAGCTAATGGACGATAGCAATCGTGCTAATATTCAAAAATTGAGAGGCGATGATCAGTGAGAAACGTAGAAGTGGCAAGTAGAACTATGTTTGAAAGAACATTGTGTCTATGGAACTCGGTTATGAGAAATATTTCAAATTTCGTTAATTTATTTCGTTCTCGTATTTTTTGAAATCTCGTACGAGAAATCGCAAAGTTTCTAATAAGTACGGTGGCAGGTTTAATACTAAATTTTAGAACTAAAATACTACATCACACTTTTACCCTTTTTTAATTATATTTTTTATTTTTTTACTGAACTTTTTTAAGGTGAAAGTGTGTGCTTAAAATGTTTTTATTTTATATTTTTTGGTTTATATTTCAGTTGTGCATGGTTTGGAAAAATCGTATAGTATACCGATCTTGCCATAGCGATTAGCACACGTGTTTGTATGATGTGTTTGTTATCCGAGATGGTTGGCCGAATTCTGCTTCCTAGCAACCCAAACTCACAGTGTATTACACAGACAGAGAGAGGGTACACAGGTTCCAGTGGAAAATAATGCCGAGGTCGAGAGTCATGTCCTCATGAGCGTGGGCAACGAAGGCGTGTCCAATAGTTATGGGATGCATTGGGCTGGCGGAAACGGTCCGGATGATCAGCCCGAGGAGCCTGATAATGTAGGACCTAGAACGGGCGTTCCCGAAAAGGCCGCATCAGCAGTGGCATTGCCAGCGGACATGAAATGCAAAAGCATAGCGTTGCCCATGAAGGAGTGTTCCGACGGCAACACACAGAGTAGGCGGGAAAATTCACCTGCAGTAGGGCACACAATTAGCCTTTGTGGGAGTGAAGGGGAGTGTTCGACACGGAAGGATGGGACGGGGAGTCGCATAATGCAGCATTGCGCAGTGCTTGCAACGGAGAGTATTGAGGCAGTGACTGCTGCGAGTGCCGAGGCTGTGGGTGGTAGAAGCGTGAAATCAGATGGGTGCGTTAGTGGAAGCGAGAGGCAGGAGGCTGTATCAGAACGTGGAAGCAGTCGTAAAATGAGTACTGAGGGAAAAAAAGGAAAGCTCGTGGTAGGGTCAAGCACCATCCAAAAAATAAGAATGGAGGTGGTTTAAGGGCTGGTGCCGTAAGTGTTGGTGGGAAGGATGTTGCACAAAAAACCTTTGACAAAAGGAACGTCCCGTTCAAGTGCGCAGAGGTGCCTCAGCCACGTCCCGTTCAAGTGCGCTGTCACGGCTCTGGCCTGGTATTTTGCGAATGACTAGTTGAGATGGGTGGTCAAGATTTATTTTTTTTTGTTTTGCGATCTCTAAGGTTGTTTTTTTTTTTTGCAGTAACATAAACAGTGAAGGTTTATGTTTTTTTGTCTTCTGTCGGGTGTATGTGACATTCCATGTAAGTTGGGTCCGTTACGCCCGGCAGGGGGCAGCGTTTATGTGAGTGTTGTTGTTGTGGGTGTTTGTTGTCTGTTTTCGTAGGGAGTGTGGAGTGGTTGCTTGGTTCGTTTTGTTTCAGTGGCGTAAAGCGCGGTTGATGAGTGAAAGGCATTGTCTGGCTGTTTTAGGTAGGTGCCCTTGTGTGCGCGTGTGCGTGGGATAGTGTAAGTCTTATTTGGTTGATTCTGATAAAAAGTTAGTAGGGGTTGTGTTTTCATTTCGTCCGTCGTTCTTGAGTTTTGGTTAAGTCTGGGAGTGGTTTTTGTGAACGGTTTCTTAAGTGGGCTAAAAAGTGAGAGAGAGGAGTGTTTGCGTTCGTGCGTTGGCGTTTAGTTTTGTGTTGTTGTCGGGGTTGTTTTCCGTGGGTGGGAGCAAAGCTAGTGCTGTGCTCTTAGCATTTTGTTCTTAAAAGCTTATTATTGTCATTATCTGGAGTTTTTGTTTAATTTTATTGTGTGGCCGTTGTCGCTCCTTATATGGGCGACAGCACTCACGCATTGTTGGAGCTGTCATTGTTTTCTCGGAGTTTTTCCAAAGATGATGACCGCCTCCATGGTCATGGTTTATGACATTTTGTTCGAGTTAAGAAATTTTACTTGGTTTTTAATGTTGATTTTTTTTTTTTTTTTTTTTGCAATAAACTTTGAGAGAGTGAAGGCGTGCCGCCTTGGCAGTGATGTTCAGAAGGCCAACAGCCATGATAGTTCACGACTGTCGCCGTTGCGACTGTTAATTTTTTTATTTTTTTTATATGCTGTTCTGTCATAGATTCTAGTTAATTTTTAAACAATTATGAAGAAATGTTTTAACGGCTGTTTAGCGTTTGTGTGGTTTTATGTAAAGAAATAACATGACAATCTGACTTTTCGATTTCTGGCGTCCGTTGGTGAAGCAACTATTGTGAGGCTTCGTGCCCATGCTAAGGTAATGTGGTGAGCAGAGAAGCCACCATCCAGAGCAATATAGATGACTGCAAAAGGGTGAGTGCTTTGTTTTTCCTAATTCTCCATGAGAAAGAGCCCCCCTCGTTCTGTTGCTTTAAGCCGTATGACAGTCCTTCAATGATAGCCCCTGCTGAAGCTGTTTGGAACCGTAGCGCTTCTTTGGTACCTGTGTGCCTTGGACAGAAGTGAATGTGCTTAAAAGTTACTGTGACTCTGCAAGTAAACTTGTGTTCTTGTTCAATTTTAATGCTGAATTGTGGAAAAATTATGTT
The DNA here is from genome assembly GCA_023313115.1 of Rhysida immarginata. Lineage (NCBI taxonomy): Eukaryota > Metazoa > Arthropoda > Chilopoda > Scolopendromorpha > Scolopendridae > Rhysida > Rhysida immarginata. Next base: position 346,003 of record JAHWFO010057263.1, read on the forward strand.
TCACTGGCTTAGGATAAATCGTAGTATTAAGAGATACTCTCAATGAGGAATTGTTCTTACTGGTGAGTGAAGTGCCATAAATTAAAGGGGAGGTAGAGCGCCGCGGGCAGTCGTACTGTGCGTCAGTGGAGGCAGGTGCATACCCTTCATTGGTTCAGTGGTTCAGCTCTTGATCATCTGTGGTTAGTACCAGGTGGAGCCAGGAGGCCGCGTCTAGGACTCGCCTCACGTGGTGTTGGCCACAGGGGTTCCTGTGATCACCCCCTGAGGCTAATTTAAAGGGATCGCCCGATGCTAGTGTGCGTTCTGAACTATAGGAGTATTTGGTAGCCCACGTACCCATGAGGGTGAACCAGCTGTGGGCCACGCACCTTACCTCTCAAAGCATCGCACACACAGGAACGAACTGAGTGCCGTTCATCATCGTGGTCGAGAACTGCAAGCTCACAGGCCCTGAAAACCCACTTTTACGGGACAGCACCCGCTTGTCCTGCTTGGGAGGTGTTAGTTGTCGGTTAGTTGTCTATTGTATCGCAATTATATTTTAATTATTGTGCTTGAGGGGCCCCTCCAGTCTTAAAATAGTAATTTCTGTTTTGCTTTGAATTCTTCTTGTTTTGATTTATGTCAGCGCCTGCACCAGATGTAAATTGTATTGTAGTATTAATTTTGGGGATTAATTAAATGAGAATTTTTTTTTTGTTAAGTAAAATGTTTGGGTTTTTTTTGCGTTTTGATAGCCAATGCATGTTCCCTCGAGACAATGCCCAAATCCCCGATGGACCCCGCCCCGTGGTTCCTTTAGAACTGTTCTAAAATCTTGTGTCACAGGGAGGGGGGGGGGGTTGTCACAAATTCACAAAAATACAATAAGGTTGTTATTTTTCTAAACTGATATATAAGGGTCGTACAAATGAAAACGAAAATTATTTATTTTATCCAAAGTGTATACAAGGAATTTAAAAATACTCTCCAAATGCGTTAAGGCATTTATCCCACTGTAACAAGGTGTGTAATTCATTTATGGAAGAAGTCTTTCGGTTGCGTGTGGAACCATTCCAAAACCTCTTCCTTCACTTCATCGTCCGACTGAAACCTACAGCCTTTCAGATGTTTCTTGAGATCCCCAAACACATGACAGTCACATGGGGATAAGTCAGGACTGTAAGGTGGATGCTGCATTGCTTCCCAGTTGAACTTTTTGATGAGGTCTTCCGTTGTTTTCGAGGTGTGAGGACGCGCGTTGTCGTGGAGTAGAAGCACCCTTCTATAAGAAGTCCAGGACGCTTGCGTTTGATGGTCACGCGCTGTGCCATCAATGTTTCCCCATGTCGTGCTGTGTTAACTGTGGTGCCTTTTTCAAGAAAGTTCAGTAAAATCGGGCCTTTGCGATCAAGAAACAAGGTCAACACCCCTTGTGCTGTTTAATTATTGCTGTTTGCGATTGCTTTTGATTTTTTCGGGGGTGGTGATCCATAATGCTTCCATTGACAACTTTGACGTTTGCTTTTGGGCTGGAAATGAAAGCACCAAGTTTCATCCCCTGTAACGATTCTGTCGAGAAAACTCTCTCCTTCCTGTTCATAGCGAGTCAAATGTTGCAGGGACATGGCCATTCGTACTCCAAGTTGTTCTGATGTCAAATGATGCGGGACCCATTGTGCACAGATTTTTCTGTAGTGCAGACGGTTCCTGATAATGGAGTGAACAGTTCCACGACTAAGGCCAGTTTTAGCAGCCATGACAACGATTGTCACTCTTCTGTTTTCCTTCAAGACAGCGTCAATTTTGGCTTTGGAATCGTCCGTGATGGTGCGGTTTGCTTGTCCAGGTCGTTGATTATCTTGCAATGATGACCATCCCACCGAAAACCTCTTGCTCCATGCCTAAACACGAGTGAAGGTTACGCAGTCATTTCCATAGACGTTCTGCATACGACAGTGAATTTCAGAAACTGAAACTCCTTCACATGTAAAAAAACGAATTACTGGTCACTGTTCCTATTTTGTTGACTCCATTTTCTTGTTTAGACGAAGCAATCACTCGCAGAGCTTCGAAACGCGAGCGATCGTTCTCTCTCATGTGATGCAATATTTGCAACCTATTGTTCAATTTGCACGTGGGGGTTTCGCAATTGTTGAAAACAAAAGCTTTTTTTTCCCACACTAATTTTCGTTTTCATTTGTACGACCTTTATACAGTACGTATTTCAAATTTTCATTTAGGTCTGATTAAATTTGAAATCCCCTCCCTTACATGATTTATAATACAAATTTTGTCTTTTTTAGTCAAAGTTTGTTTTTTTTTGTTGTTGTTTTTTTTTTATATTAATTTCGGATAAGTGGAATACATTATAGCGAAGAAACGTTAGGAAAAAAACAAAAATAATTTACAAAAACAATAAATTAATATGAGATGACCAATCAGAAATGTTCTGATATTACTCTGATCGATGGACATCATCAGATGCATTAATTGAGGCCAATCATATCATGTTAATCTGATTGACATACTGTAAGTTGAGAACACTAACACTGGACATGAAATTGGAAATTTTAGACCATATACAGGATTTTTTGAATAAAAAAAGCTGATCCTGCTAAAGAATTCTATATCCCACCGTCAAAACTACAGTAGAACCTCTGTAGAACTAACGTCGAAATTTTCTCCATAACGAAATTTTTCTGTGGTCCTCACAAAAAAATCCTATTGATTTAATGCTTTTTCAATCTGCATATAGCACTATCTTTATAGCGTAATTATCCCTATAATGTAAGGAATTTTGATCTTCATAGTTTGGATTAGGCCAACTTGTTCCAGTAGAAGGAAGTAACTTACCTTGACATTTTGGACAATTCTGCACTCCCAACATTGGAGCAGCTGTTTGGGAATGGACCATTCCTGTACCAACATGACAGCAGTACTGCAGGGACGGTTTGAGGAAACAGGGATTACAGAAATTGGCTGGCCTACTCAGAACTCTGATGTAAAGTGCATGGGATGAATTAAAGTGGTGAATAGCCTTGCTTGGAGAGTAGAGGCCGTAATAAAACCAAAGGGAGGTTCAACACTATATTAATTTTTGTCTAGAAACTTTAGATCACATAGTGTATATTCTTATCAAGACATTCCCGATAGAAGTTAGGATGGTCTTCCCTTTGAATATTTTCTACTAATGGTTTCTATCTTTTTTTTTTGGACAGTATGTTTGCAATAAAACAATAAGTGTATATTATAAATATAGTGATGAATGTACTATAAGCATTGAATAATTTGTATAGCATTAAAAGTTGTTTTATTTTTTATTTATTTTTTTTTTTTGTAAATTTACAGAGCCCAACGATGTTAGATTGGTGAGTCCTCCAAGTGATTCATCCCTTGATACACTAACTAGCATTCCTAGTACTCGTACGACAAGCAGTGGGGATGCAATCCCCATGAGGCCTACCAATCATGAACGGTTAAATCCAGCAGATATCCAGAGCTGGTCTCCAAACAATCCAAGTTTGTTGACAGCCAAAGGCAACCAATGGCCTGGGGTACGCTCCATCTCAGAGGAACTTCCATCTAATGTATATAGTTTTTTAGACAACAGCCAAATAGATGAAAAACATGATCGAGGATTTGCAACATTCCCAAGGAATGCATCTCCTCAGTTGCAAATGTGGAAAACTGCATCTCTAAGGCATTTAAGGTTACCTAGAGGTAAGTTACTATCATAAATTGGCCATTTTTATAAATTTCATTCATTTATAAGAAGCTTAAGCCCAGATTCACAAAAATTTCATTGTTAATAACGCTGGTAAATTTAGCAAGGTTACGGTTTATTGTAAATATAATTCATAATACATATCGTTAGCCTTCTTTTACATAATAATGAAATTAAATGTTGTCTATAGAAAGAAAAATAACTCCGAAAACACTATTCCACATAATAAATTTTAATGACTCAGATATACATTTCGGAAACAAAGTTTCCATCATCAGTGAGTCACAGTTGTTGTGTCCAGTTTTTGGCTTGATTCCATTGTAAATGTTGTCTGATCTCAAGAGTATAGAAATGACGTCTTTATTTGCTGCAAAACAGCAATAAGAATCCAGCGGAAGTAAGGAAAATGGAGAAAGATCGAAAACAAAAGCAATAATTTACTTCTTCAGAATTACGGTCGTTAATTGATGACTGCAGGGAGCCGGCTCGGTGGCCGAGAGGGTTAAGGCACAGGTCTTATCGCTCTTGGATCCGACGAGGGCATGGATGTTTGTGTTTCGTTCTTTCTCTAACATTTCTTCTCATGAGGTTGGCGTCAGAAAGGGCATCTGGCCGTAAAAAATCATTGCCAAATCAAATAATTAACACAGCGACCCCATATGAAAATGGGAAAAAGCTGAAGATAAACAATTGATGACTGCAGGGAGGAAAAAGTAATATAAAAACTATCACTTTCTAGAAAACTTTCTAGAAAATAACAAGTGCTGAAAAACAAATTTTTATTATACTCCCTAAACAATAAATGGTTTGGACAGTGAAGTTTCATTTTTTGTGAAATTTATTATAAAAAATAATAATTGATTTCAATGTTATGACTCCAACAATTAATTGTGTACAGTGCTCCCTTTATTTAACGGCACTCTACATGTCTGCAGTTTTTATTTTCCGAAAAAAAATTTCATTATATGGACTTGCCGTTATAAATTTGGCACTATGAATAGTCCCATTATACAGGGTGAGGCATTTATCTTGAGATAACTGAATATCTCGGAAACTAAGCAGTGTATGAATAGTGACCAGATAATTATTACTAGTACCGATGGGAATTTTGGGACAGGGCCGTACCCAGAATTTTATTTTTGGGGGGGGGGGGGCCGGTTTTTCTAGCCGGGGGTTCCCCCTCCCGAGCAACAGAAATAGTTGACAAAATGGAAAATTTCGGGGTGGGGGGCTGTAGAAATTGTCCTCGCATCTTTTACCGTGCATGGAAGTGTTCCGCATTTAATGGATAGTGGATTTCGTTTCCGGTGAGTGACTATTCAAAGAAAAAGGGTGAAACGTTCGCGTGTGTCTGACGTACTGCTGGACAATCTCCATTGAACGCTGTTTGCGGTGATGGCTATTGCGGCAGCTGTATAAGCTGTTTTCATCGATGTTTTTGATACATTGAACTAGAATTTTGTAATGCAGCATATTAGCAAGCATATGAGTTATCAGAGACAATGAGCCCTCTGTGTTTATAAAATATTAGTAGTGACGGGAAGGGAAGGGGATAGTTTAAGGCAAATGAATAATATTAGGTGAAGCAAGATTTCTCTAGTGATTGGACGAGGTTGCTCCGAGTCAGTGAGCACAGTGTATTTGGGAGGCAGTAATTGCGCATACTGACAGGATCCAGTAACAGTGCCATGGAATGGATCCTGGTACTAGTTAATATGGTAACAGTGTGCGAATCGACTTATGAAACTTGCGTCATTAGGTGGCGTATTAGAAGGCAAGGCCAAGAGGGTTAAGGTACCCCTCCTTGATTTTATTTTTGCCCTGAGAAAAGGGACACTCAACGTTCTCCAGTTATCCGATTGTGCACACAGATGAAAACTCGGCGCACCAATCAGTCCTTCGCAAATGCGTAGCGATGGGGAATTTTCGGAAACCTTGCAAAGCCGGATAGCCAGAGTAAGATCTGATACCTGCTTCTTGATGGTGCATATGCAAATGTTTGAATGGTGGCATGACCCTATGACGGCCTTGTAAATACTTTATTGATTCAAGACAAGTATATAATTTTGCCTTTTGATGAAACAGTAATTCTTATTAATTATTTTGAATCTCTAGGGCCCTGCATGTGTAAATCACATTTAATCATATTTTAATTACCGTAAATCCTCTACTATAATGCGACTCCACTTTTTCGGCCCAAAAAACCAGTAAAAATGCTATCAGGTGGTGGCCTTACAGTATAACAGAGGGACATCAGGAGTTCCAACTAGTTTCGCCATTTATTCCCGGCTTTGTCAAGGATATATACAGCAAGAGGCATGCAAGCCTTTATATACAGAACAGTGGTACAAATTATGCATATACATGAACCAATAGGATACAAAAGAATTAAAGAGGAAATAATGGCCAACAGGATAAATAGAAAAAGCACAGATTTTTGAAATATAATGGCCAATAGAAAAAAAGGGTGTAAACGCTAATTTTTTATAAATTATACAAAAAGAAAATATACAAAGGGATGGTGCGCGTTTACGCGGACCGAAAAGAGAACTTATCCGGTTGTCTGGGGACAAGAGGATTTACAGAAAAATAAACAGGCAAGAAATAACAAAATGCAAAGAAAACAAAAACCATAATAAAGAAACCGAGAAGAAAGGGATCATAATAGATCGGATAAAGAGTTAAGTATTGCATATACATTAAAGTCTGTTTGATAATTGAGAAGCAGGTGGGGGGAGGACTTCTTGGCCTTGAATATTTCGATCGCTTCGAGGGTAGCAGTTTTTTCTGGCCTATTGCAGATATGTAGGACAGACATAACATCTTCTTGCGTCTTTAAAGCGTGTCCGGAATCTTCGAGGTGGTTTGCGTAGTGGGAAATACGATCTCGTTTTCTATACGAGTCAATGTGTTCTTTGAATCGTACTGCAAAATTGCGGGTCGATAATCCTACATAAAATCTGTCGCAAAACGCACAATTCAGGCGGTAAACTCCGGATTGGGAATACTTATCGGTGGTGATGGCGGCGGGTGGGTTCAGGATGCGGGCTGATGGTGTAGGAGTACGAAAAGATATTCGAAGGCCAAGGGACGACAGGAAGTTAGAGAGCTGGGAGAAACTAGGGCCCAGATACAATAAGGACGTCCATTTCTTGGGAAGGGGCGAAACAAGAGGGGAGGGGGAGAAGAGGGCCCGTCTGAGAAATTCGAATAAACAGTGAATTAATTCATTGTATAATGGATTGGAAGTGTCAATGCAATATAAGTAATGTAATAATACACGATAAATTTGTGTGAATATCATCACAGAAGGGAACTTCGTCGAGGCAGTTTGGATTTTTATAGGCCTACATTTCTCACTCACACATCGACAAATAATAAAAAATAAAAAAAAAAGAAAGAAAAACCCCACAGAACAGAACATTTCTTAATGAAAGATCAAGTAAACTTTATTCAGTTTTAAAATTTTTCATAACTTGACTGCATAAGCTTTCTTGTAGGCTTTGATTCAAAGCACTTTGGAAGTAGGCCTATTTAAAAGTAGCGATCTTTGGGAGAAGTTATTTTCGATGTTGGTGACAAGAAATTCAAATAAAAAGTGAAATAGATTATTGTATACTGAACTGGACACTATATATGCTGTATAATTAATCTATATCACACAGTATATTCGTTGAGAATTTCATCAGGACAGTACTACTGCCGCAGTAGTTCGAAGCAGTTTGGAAGCAGAGATCCCAAATTAGCGATCTTTGGGAGGAGTTATTTTTGTATTAGATGTTGGCGACGAGAAATTCGAATAAAAAGTGAATTAATGTATTGTATAATGAACTGGACACTGAATATGCAATGTAGTTAATGTATAATACACGGTAAATTTGTGTGAATGTGATCAGCACAGAAAGCAACTTCAACAAAAGCAACTGCCTCAACTTCGTGAGGCAGTTTGGAAGTTTATAGCCCTACATTGATAGGGAAAGCCTTCTCACTCGCACATCGACAAAAAAAAAACAACAGTACAACAATTTTCTTAATAAAAAGACAAGTAATTTTTATTTAGTTTAATATTTTTCATAACTTGACTGCATAAGCTTTCTTGTAGGCTTTGGTTCGAGGCAGTTTTGAAGTAGGCCTATTTGGAAGTAGCGATCTTTGGGAGGAGTTATTTTTGTATTAGATGTTGGCAACGAGAAATTCGAATAAAAAGTGAATTAATTTATTATATAATGAACTGGAGACTGTATATACTGTATAATTAATCTATAACACATGGTAATTTCGTTGTGAATTTCATTAGGATAGTAGTTCGAAGCAGTTTGGAATCAGAGACCATCAATATTGATGGTCTGTATTTGGAAGTAGCGATCTTTGGGAGGTGTTATTTTTGTATTAAATGTTGGCGACGAGAAATTCAAATGAAAAATGAATTAATTCATTGTATACTGAACTGGACACTGTATATGCAATATAATTAATGTATATTATATGGTAATTTCATTAGGACAAAATCACCTCCGGACAAAACCTCCTCCAGCAGGAGTCGTCTAAGGGGGGCTGATATTTAACCTCTTGTATAATACGACCCAGCAAATTTAGGTGCTTTTTTAGGCCAAAAAAATTTGCATTATAGTAGAGGATTTACGGTATATGCAAATTGGCATGGTAATCCTGTTAATTTATTCTTTTGAGACGTAATTAAAGCTTATGTTTCTATACCCAATCACCCAGTCTGCTTTCTTTCACCCATCCAAGTCCAACAAACCCTTGCTGATTCATTCCTGCATGGTGGGCCACTGCCATTGGTCGATCCTTCGGTCGCCACCCGCAGGGGTGAACGGTACAATTTAGTGTATTTTCAGAAGAGAATGTTAGGCTTAATTTCCGATAATGTGTACATTTTGATAAGCCTAATTGGCGACAAATGTGTACTTCTAAAACTTTGATTTAACCCAGATCCTAATTGAATTTTCCTGCCATTTCTAAACTCTTCTGCTGAAGTAAAAATATTACAGTTATAAACGAATGTACGTGTATGTGATAATTCTTAGAATCATTGAAATGAAAATTAAGTATAACAGTGGCTAGCCATCGTGAAGAACTTGGACTGAAGTCATGAAATATTTGTGCAAAGAAATGACGATCAGGACAAAATCATAATATTATTACATTGATAAATAAAATTATGGTATGATACAGTAGAACCTCGATTTTTTCGTCCCTCAGTTAACTGTTCGGCTAATTAACCGTCGTCATCTATAATTATTTTTCCATGATAAACAGGATGAGTCTGAAACCCTGTCACAAACTTCGCATGCATACTCCCCGGCCAAATACAAAACAAATGTCTTATCAACATGGGTCTGAAACTCAACTGTTAACGAGAAAAATGGCGTCCAAATGTGGCATTTTCAATCAGCGTATGGGCCAGGATCATCGGGGATCACTTGATCGGCCCCATACATTTGTCTGCGAGATTGACCGGACTGTTATGCCGGACGTTCTTGGAACAGTTATCTTGATTTCTGTCTGTGGGGGCATGTTAAGGATAACGTGTATGCATCACCCGTCTAGGATGCGAATGAGCTATGAGACCGCATTGTCGCCGAATTTGATGCCATTTGGAACCGCACAGGAGTGTTAGAACGTGTTCGCCATTGGTTTCAGAGCCGTCTGCACGCCTGTGTTGAAGCACATGGACGTCATTTGGAGCAATATCTGTAAAACAAATCCCACAGGGGCACCCATTTGGACGCCATTTTTCTCGTTAATGGTGGAGTTTCAGATCTATGGCCATTTCTTTCTTATTTGGCCATGGGGTGTACGCGTGCGAAGTTTGTGACAGGGTCTCAGACTCACCCTGTATATTTCCAATTTTTCATGTGTGTGTGAAAATAATAGATAGTAAAGTGAAACTATGCCAGGTAACCTGTGCGAGGCTGCTTTTCCCGTTAGCTACCCCCTTCATTGCCGCGCGAGAGATGTCCTTGCCTCAATGCCACTACTTGTCCCTTTTGTAGTAGAGTATAGGAGGGTGCTTTTAAGTTAGTTATAAGTTTATGCCTCCACCTGCAGTTATGCTGTAGAATCTGTACTATTTATCGTGTTAGCATGAAGGTGAATTTACTTATAGGCCCATATGCCCTTGTGTATAATACATACCTTATTAATTCTGTTTATTTAAATAAAATGGATAAACCATCATTTTCAAATAACCGTTACCCACTTCCCCTCCATTATAACGGAAAATCGAGGAGCTACTGTAATTGCTTTAATTGTATAATTGTGAAAACTTTTATTTTAAAAGAAATTTAAATTAAACATTGTCAGAAATGCACATTTTGTTACTTTTCCTTGAAGACCAGGAATCTGAAGTTACTATCGTATTATCTTTTGGGAACAGGAAATTCCAATAAAAAGTGAATTAATGTAATGTATAATGAACTGTACTTCATATATACTGTATAATTAATGTACTGTGATATATTATACGCTAGTTTCGTTTGTGAACTTCATCAGCCCGAAATTAGCTTGAAACACCCTCCCCCTACTGTCACCACTTGTTGCAGTGCTAATATTATACTCTTGTATAATACGGTCCCACAAATTTAGGTGCTTTTTTTAGGCCAAAATTTTTGCATTATAGTAGAATAAATACGGTAGCACAATTTTAAAATACAGCCAGCGCGTTCTCTCGGTATTAAAAGTGAAAGATACACTGTATTCCCACGTGAAAGTCTTGCAGTCATTGTTAATGCTGCTTCACTGAACAATCACAAAAATCCTCATTAAACAAAGCAAACAACAACATCACAATTTTTTAAAGTTGGCAAAAATTCCATTCGGCTCCAGGTAGGATAGATGTATCAGTAATTGACAATTCATGATTTAAAGAGTTTTAGTAGAGTAACAAGGCAAGAAAAGGGACTGGTGTTGCCACCTCGTATTCTCAGAACAGCAAAAAACTAGGAACTTTGCTCCCTATTATGTTCGCAAACATATGTTGAATGTTCAAGCCTTTCTGAATCGAAAAAACCTTGTAATGAACCACTATGTTAGGGTTTGATTACTTGAATTTATTTCAAGAACGTTATGCAATATTTGTTATTAATTTTATGTGAACCTTTTTGTGTGATCAGTGGACAATACTTCTAGTAATAACAGAATTTCAGATGACCAATGCGTTAACTGTTTTAATGCACTGTCAACTACTAGAACCCAGATATGTAGTGTCACTAGTAATTGAGCATAACCTGTCAATTATCAGGTTGTTGCAAAAGTTTCTTCGGTTCTAGAACCCGTGCCCAAGAAGGGCTCATTTTCCGAGGGGGGTGTTCATATGTTTTCAAACAAATTATTGCATTCGATTCCTGAATATCTTTGCTATATTACATCCAAGAATCAACATTCTGACTATACATCTGTGAGTGCCATCAATGGTCTGAAATGGACCTTTCACGCGAGCATATTCGAGCAATAATCTTCTACGAGTATTCTGGAAAGATCAGTGCTGTACAATGTCACCAAAACATTTGCCAACGTTTAGGTGATGATACTGTTAGTTTACGTACAATAGAAGAATGGTATCGCCGGTTCAGACGCAGAGATAGCACTCTTCAAGATGCACCTCTCTGGTCGGCCAATCATGATTTCAGATGGTGATCTACGCCAAGCAATTGATGAAGATCACAATGTAACAACGAGGGAACTCGCAGAACAGTTCAAGGTTCACTTTTCAACCATTGCCCGGCATCTGCATGAGCTGAATCTATCATTCAAGTTCAATCATTTTTGTGTTGGAATAAAAATCCGGAAAAAACTTTTGCAACAACCTGATATTAATAAATTCTGTGTTTAAAAAACGAACAAAAATATACTAATATGATATCAAATGTAGGACAATAATAAAGGAAGCATGATGATTTTAAGTGTAACTTCTTAATTTCCAGTAATTGACCAATCTGTGTCAATTATAGGAACTTGATTGTCAATTTCTAAATCACCCGTTTTGACACAAGTCTTGTAGGCCCTATTCACCGATTCTTTTTTTTTTTTGGTCCTGAATCTTGTCACAGAGATGATCAATAGATAGCCCAGGACAAGTTATCTTCCAAGAAGAAACTACTATTCTGTTTGCTATGATAAGAAATTACTAGGATGAATTGGATGAATTTTGCAAGTAGGAGAACAGTCGTCAAAAATCAAGTTTTTCTAAGAACTATTTGGTGGGCAATACATTTGGCCAAGATCTGATATGGAAAACACCTTCATTTTCTATGGTCCTTGCACTCTACATGGGAGTGGACTGATTTAATTTATTATTTCAAAGGAAAAAAAGATAAATGATCTATATGAAAAACTTAAGTTTTAAAAAGCACAATTTTAGTTAATATAAATACTTTACACATTCTTAAAAATGCTTGATTTCATCAACTACTATCGGCCTCGGTGGCTCAGCGGTTGTGTGATTTCATCAACTACTATCGGCCTCTGATGCCCGAGTATGTGGGTTCGATCCCGGCCGAGGACGATGAGGATTTTTCAGGGGGAAATCCTGAGATCACGCACTTCCTTCAGAAGGGAAGTAAAGCCGTAGGTCCCGTGTAGTCGTTTGCCGGCTGCACGTTAAAGAACCCTTGCGAGGCAAAATTTGCGGCCCCTATAACGCCGTCCTGAAATAACCATAGCAGTTGAAAAGGACGTTAATACCAAACCAATCATCAACTACTTTTGAATGTTGCCAATTTTTTTTTGTAAAAATATATAATAAAAATGTGTAATCAAACATTTGTCAATTACTGGTGAAACTGCTTGTCAACTGCTGGTGATTCATGCATTAGTAGTTATGATAAAATTTAATAACTTAATAGCTTTAAAAGATGTAATAATTGTTTAGAGACTGGCACATTCTGCATTATATTTACAATTTAACGGTATAACTAGAAAAATTTCAAAATATAATTTGTTTTACGTACACACTTTCGTTTCACAGTAATGTCTTAAACTATCAGTTACTGATACATATACCCTAAATTAAATTTTTAGTATAAAATACAATGGAAAGGAAGAAAGAAAAAATAAAAGTGACTGCCATGAGCAACAATGCATGCATAACAATGCCTCAACATGGACTGGCGAAGATACCTACATCCTGTCAAACAACTACATGGGTGTTACTGTGAGTAGTTAATATTGCACTGCTCATCAAATTCAAAATCGATATGACCTTGAGCTGTCAATAAAATCAATCAGTGAAGTCATTAATTTTCATGATGATTGACTTAGTCGATACAATTACAGGTTTAATGAGGTCAATTAATGATGTATGAATTAATTACATGTAATTAGGCATGAATATTTAATTAGCAACTCTTTTATTATGGGTTATCAGCATATTGATCAATATTGTGATTATCAGTGATATATTGATAAATTAACAATCAATTGATACAATTACAGGTTTAATGACGTCAATTAATGATGATCCTATTCATTACATGTAATTTAGCTTGAGTATTTAATTTATGATTAGATGTTGTTTTTAGTTTCGTATTCAGTCACACCCATCATCTTCAAAATCGATGAGCTGTCAGTAATCAATAAAATCTCTTGAATATTTAATTAGTAACTCTTCTTTTATCATAGTTATGATTAGATGTCGTTTTTAGTTCCGTATTCTGTCACCCCCATCAACTTCAAAATCGATATGATTAGATGTTGTTTTTAGTTTCGTATTCTGTCACCAGATGTTGCACGATCCTTTATTTTTCTAGAGCACTAGATGTAGAGAGTAGCGACATCCTTTTATACCGCCAATCCTCATCTTTCATTGGTTCAAGGCAGTCACGAGGCCCTTGGCAGCCATTGTTGTGGCAAAAGCAATTACGCTCGCTGTTCGTTTAGTTTATAGTGCTGTATCAGTGCCTACTATTATTATTTCAGGCCTGCCCATCGCTGCTGAAATAGCTAGCATAACATGAAATAGGCTAAATTAGGCTTCCCCACAATTAGTCAGCTAAATGATGCATGAGGGCGCTAGTTATAGGGGGGTATAAAACTCGTTTGTTTACTTCCATATCAATTAACAACAATTCGGAAATATGGTTAATAATACATATTGTTATGTATGTACATAGTTTAATTAATGAAAATGTAAATATTTTCTCCTACTAAATATCTTTTCAGTAAGGATATAATTGAAAAAAAAGCTTTTATATTTTGTTTTCTCAATATCTTTACACGAGTTGAATCTTTGGTTAAAACCTTTCTTTAAAAAATTATTCTATTTAATTATTGTAATTCATTAATTTTTTTGTGGCACAGCGTTAAGTACATTCGTTGTGATTTATGTCACATTCTTGCTTAATTTTTTTTTAATTTATGGGTAAATATTTTAAATTCCCATTTCTTTTCATAATAAAATTACCTTACATTTACCTTAATAAAAAATTTTAAAAAAATAATAAATTGGTAACGAATTTTCCGGTAATAAAAGCTGTGGCTTTAATTACACTTTAACTTTTTATGAGTGTTGATAAAATGAAGGCAGCTATTATTCAAAGAAATATGGTAATTTCAGTATCACATTGATTTATGAGATTTCTTTTAAGAATCTAACACTTACTTTTTTTTGTTAGTATGACTAAACTCTAATCAATTCACATTAAATAATACTGAAATTTCCTAAGATAACATAAACATCTCTTAAAAAAGATGTATTGTATTTTTTATTTATTTATTTATTTATTTTTATTTTTTTTTTTCAGAAGTACAGAATGACAGTGGCAGTTTTTCAATAGAGAGTGAAGATGTACGCCCATTCCAGTCATTGCTTTTAGAGAATCCCTCTCTCCAAAGGCATTCCCTTTCTGCAGCAATGACAACTGATGCCGAGTGCCCTTTGCTAGATGGTCTCCAGCTTCCGAAGAGCCCTCTGCCTCATTGCTGACTTTATGTGTCTGTTTTACAAATACCAAATCATTAATTAAAAATGGGAAGAGGTGAAGATGAAAAAATAAACGTCTGTTTTCTGCTACCTGCATATTAAATGTGCTCGTTACAAAGAAAAAAGAAAAAAATTACATATTAATTTCTCATGACCAACATGTTTGAGGGTTTTGTCATAGAAATGTTGCGCTACCAGTAATCAACAAAAATCTCTTGTCATTCGTCATTGTGGTTTTATGTCAGTGGAACAACGTGTGCATCATAGGGAAAATACCCCACAAAATTATAATGGGTATTAAAAAGTTGGCTTGCCAATGTCTCTTCCTTGTTTTAGTCTCAAGAAAGACAATTTAAGAAAAGGGCAAAATCAAGTTCGATTGCTTGAACTTCATGTCTTGTCAGAGTCTATAGTATAGGTGTTTAATAAATGTATTATTATTATTATTATTATTATTATTATTATTATTATTGATATCACTTGTTAATAGTAATATTACTTTTTATAAAATACACATTTTTAAAAGAGTGTGTTCCTTGAATAGCTGCTCCTCTCTTCTGATGTAAATATTTTCTCTTCCCCCACCCCTGACATTTTAAATAAGTGCTGCCATGATAGTGTTAACATAGCTATGGGCTGTACCTGATGAGTGCCATATACTGTGCTGTCTATGAACTTGCGTAAGCTCATATCCAAATTAATGATAAAGTCATACTCTGGCAAATAAAAAAAAAAGTTTAAAAAAATTGAAATTTTAAGAAAACGTTAGGCTCTTGCTTCTTTCTCTCTCTAACCTCCCCTCTCAATAATCTGAATGGATAATGTGCCAAATACCTTGGAACCTTCAAATCAGTCTTCTGGGCCTTTATTTTTGTTGTGAGGTCTTGAAACATTAATCAAGTTGCAAATATGATATATATTTGCCATTTTTATTTTTCATACATGTTAGCATATTTGATGTGTTTGGATATGAGGTAGACTGAGAAGTTTATGTGCTGCACAGCTTTCTCCCATCCTTTATTTTTGTTACAGTAAACCACTAATATATTTTGGCTATGTAGAAATCATTCTTCATTAATTTCTTCTTGTTATTTCAAGAGTTGTTTTAAACTCTTGGAAATTAAGTTGTATGATTGTGCACACTTGATGTACACATTTTGTTTAATACAGTATAGAGCTATGACTTTTTAGATTGAAAAGAAAGAAAGTGTACATTTAAAACTGACTTGTTGTTTAAGCAAAAGCCCTCATTATATTGTGTAAGAAAAAGCCTGGCTCTGGTTTTGACTGCTTTCAGTTATTTTGTTTATAAATTAATTTTTGAAATATTTGTCTGGTTTACAAATAAAGAAAAGGCTTTTTTTTTGTTTTTTTTTTGTACGTTTACATTATTATCACAAAGTTGTTTTTATTTTTTAATAACTAAGATCATCCGTGGTTTTACTTCCATAATTTTAATAAACCCCAAATTAATAAGGAAATGGAGATATTAAAAAAAGTTTTATTCTATCAGTTACCATGGATGCAAATTATTTTCAGAAATAATTTACTTATTTAACAAAACAAAAGAAAAATAACATTTTATTACATAATATTTATTGTTTCAGTTCAAAATAGTTAATTTTTTGTAATCATTGAGTGAAATTCTTTATTGGGCTTTTTGTTTAGCTTTGCATTTAAAATACAGAAATGGAATTTACTAGTCAGTGAAAGAAACCTATAATTAATTGTTGAGAGGGACATATTATTATTATTATTATTATTATTATTATTATTATTAGTAGTAGTAGTAGTAGTAGTGGTAGTACCACTGAGTAGTACTATTTTTTTTTTCTCCCTTGTTCATATCTTTTATTTGCTTCCTCCAAAAATGTCTTCTTTTAGTGATAGATAGATGATAGATAATTCCGTTTTATTTCCTATTTTGTATATACATAAAGTGGAAAATACATAAGTTTTCATAGTTGTTCGCATACACATTCACTACATATGCATCTTTATGTACATTATATTTCAATTAAAAACATTAAATTACGAATCTTTTCATATATTAATTATTTATGAACATCGCAGAAATTATTTTGGTTCTTGCTAGTTTATTCTGCTGCTTCTCTTCTCTCACTCTTTCTTATCCTCGGTTTCTTTTAAAAAACTTTGCCAATTGACTGAACTTCCCCCTACTAATATTTTTTCCCAGTTTTCCAATTTACTTTATGTGCTCGTCTCGCTACTTCCAGTTCTTTGGTCATAAAGAGAATGTTTTCTGCCGTCTCCTCTGCTTTTCCGCACACTCTACATTTCTGTTCATCCTCCGAAAACCCTTTTTTTTCCAGCCCTCCATTTATTTCCCGCCCTCGCCCTTGCCCATGGTGCCCTATCCTTGTGCTTCATTCTCATACTTGTAAACTTGCAGGTATTCTTTAATTTTACTATACTAGCTGCAATAGCTTGACTTCTTTATCTTTGTGTACCTTTCGCTTATTTCCCTCTGTACTAACTCCAGCATAACCTTCTCATTTTCCTCTCTTCTGTTTTCTTGATCACTGCACCATTCTTTCACAATCTCATCGGATATTCCTTCAGCCATTTTCTGCAACCACTTTATATTTATCCCTTCTTTAAATGCTTTTGGTGCTTTTTTATTTCTTCTTTTAGTGCTGCATCTCTTATTTTTAAATGCTTCCTTGAATATAAATGAGAAACAATTGCCTTTGCATATCTACCTGTATATGAAGAACAAAATAAATAAATAAATAAATTTAAAGTGTAACTAACCACTAAACATATCTCAGTGTAACTTCAAGCAGGAGGAAAATAACTAAATTCAGGGTTGCTTCCTGTATGAAAAGCATTTTCTGTCTTATATTGAAAAGTGCAAGGAAAGCCTAATTATAACAACAAAGAAATACTTCAGACTTAGGAAGTTGGGGGAGGGGGGAGTAATTAAAAATTATATTCATGCATATTCTATCGTTATTTTATTAATCTTTAATTAATTTATTTAATTTTATATAAACCTTTCTAAGAATGAAATAAATTCCATTTTGTGTATGAAAACTGACTACGTAAACCCAAATTTTTCATCTTTACATTGACTTTTGTTTCACTTGATTATTTTTTCTAAAAATGGGATAATTTATTTGGAAGGAAGGGAAGTATAATAATGAAATATTAAATTCGTGTACCTTTACTGTATAATGCAAAACTGGACTATTTTAAGTGAAGCATTTACAAGTTTTATAAATGTTTACTCGATATATGTATTTTATCTTTTATAAATCATTCCACTTGTATTTAACAGATGCTTTGGACTTATCACACTGAATTTAATACATTTACTAAATTTGTATATTTGATTTTAGATTTTAAGAGTTTTAATAGAACAAACCAATTTTCTTTTTATTTCTTTTTACTCCATAACATTGATCACTTCTCATGGCCAAGAATTCTAATAGATGCTAGCTTCAACTCATTAAATGAAAGTTTATTTTATGGAGCAGTGCTATTTTTATTATTTAACAGTGTGTTTATTTCTAGAAGAATATAATGATGAATAACTGGAAATTAAAGAAGTTTTGTCTTCCCGCAGGTTTATGTCTCCGTTTCTGAAAGGAGGAATTTTCCCCCCAATTGTGCTTCGAGTTAATTAATGTTTTTTTCTTTTTTTTTAAAGATGAATTAATTTTCATATCACTTGTTCCTAATAGAAATATTTAAAGTTCAAACGGACACAAGTTTCATTAAACTTTCATTATTTTCTGTATATTTGTAAAATAATAATAATAATAATAATAATAATAATAATAATGATGATAATAATCCTAACAAGCGTTTTGAATGAAATGAAAATAATTGTGAACTCAGGTTTTTATTTCTTTATAATTTTCTTTCTGTTTAAATTATTTTTTATTTTTTAAAGATTTTTATCACTTTTATAAAATAAAAGTGAAATAATGGATTTAAGTGATTATCTTCAATAAAAGCTGGATAATAAATACTTGCCTGAAGTCTATTCAGTTGTACTTGCATTTTATATCTGTTTTTAGATGCATCTATTGCTTACCATTAACAATCTCCCTGTTGAACCTTTGTCTTGGTAGCTCATTGATTTAATATTCAATCATTAAGATGGACATGGATGGTGAGGAAATTGTGTGCTCACTGGTTTTATTAAAATAGTAGAAAGTGACAATGCATGTTAAAGAACTCAAAAATAGACTAAATTTCTAACTGGTTCCAATTGTGACTAAAACATTGTTGATTCATTTGATTTGTCTCTTACGTCTTATGGAAAATTGGGTTCTCTATGTAGGAACAGAGCATACAATGAGTAAAAGATGATGTGGGCTCTAGACTATTACAGTGTTACAATTGTTTACTATTTATCCATGTACGAGGCATGTTTTTTAAGTAAGTACCGTTTTGCGATTCCGCCGCCGCAGCGCTACGGTCGGCGTTCCGCGCATGCGCGCTGGTTAACTACATCTCTTGTCTACGCACTGACGCCATTACAGTCTGATTCTTCATTGTATACGTTGTTTACTGAGTGTTTAAGATGCCTCCGACAATCGTGAGTCCCGCCGATTGTGAAGTACGGGCTGTTAAACGATTTCTAGGTGCTAAAGGCGTAAAACCGATCGATATTCATCGTGAGATCTGTGAAGTGTACGGACAAAACATTATGAGTGATGGAATGGTAAGGAAATGGGTGAGAGCATTTAAAGATGGCCGCACAAATGTGCATGATGAAGAACGGAGTGGGCGTCCTTCGGTCGTTAATGAAGATTTGGTGCAGAAAGTGGACGAAAAGGTGAGAGAAAACAGACGCTTTACAATTTCATCATTGTGCGACTGCTTTCCTCAATATTCTCGTAGTGTTTTGTATCGCATTGTGACCGAGAACTTGAATTACCGGAAATTGTGTTCACGTTGGGTTCCAAAAATGTTGACGGATTTGCACAAAACCCAACGTTTAGGCAGTGCATTGACTTTCCTTGAGCGGTACCACAATGAAGGTGAAGATTTTTTAGACCAAATTGTTACTGGTGACGAAACATGGGTGGCCTACGTCACACCAGAATCGAAACAACAATCCATGGAATGGCGACATTCATCATCACCCAAAAAAGTGAAGTTTAAGCAAACAATTTCTGCCCGGAAAATCATGTGCACAGTTTTTTGGGACAGAAAAGGAGTATTGCTAGTGGAGTTTCTGCCTCGTAACGAGACAATCAATGCAGCGTCTTATTGTGAGACATTGAACAATCTGCGTCGTGCAATCCAGAACAAAAGACGTGGCAAGTTGAGTAAGGGTATCGTTTTGCTGCATGACAATGCCCGTCCACATGTGGCTAATCGGACCAAAGATCTCATCAAATCTTTTAAATGGGAAACTCTAGATCATCCTCCATACAGCCCTGATCTGGCGCCCAGCGACTACCATTTGTTCCTGCACTTGAAGAAACACCTGGGTGGTCAGCGTCTTCAAGACGATAACGAAGTCAAAACATTTGTGATACAGTGGTTAACAAGTCAGGCGGCAGAATTTTATGAGGAGGGTATTCAAAAACTGGTGCCACGTTATGACAAGTGCCTCAATATTCACGGAAATTATGTAGAAAAGTAGATTAAGGTACAGGCTTTCATGTAAAAATAAAATTATTGCGATATCTTTGCACGTCTTTTTTTAATTCCAAAACGGTACTTACTTAAAAAACATGCCTCGTATTTCTGGGGTGTAGTGATGCCCCTCATTGAAACAAATGTTCAAAAAATAATCAGTCACGAAATTGCCCAAATATGTAAAAACAGGACAGAATCTGCAAAATGTTTATGATGTGATTAGTAGCACATATCCACTTATACGAAATGCCAATAGTATCTGCCAATTAAGCGAGAGCAGTGATAGTCCTGATACTAGGCGAATGGAATATGCAGGGGGTTTGCTACCAAAACATCAAAGAAACCACCCTGAAGATCAAAGGCGTGCCGCCCTTGGGTGGGTCTGCCACATGACTGATGACGCACTGTTTTTTGACCTACGTGACTGCAGACGTCACAGATGTACTCTTAGAACAACGGGACTGCTAATGTTTTAATTACCCTTTTCCCAGGGCTATACTGAAAGAGGGGGTAGAGCCAGCGGATACCAAAATGGAAGACATTTTGTGTCCAAAAAAGTGATTCTGTCCAAACGAAACCTGTATATCTCCATGAATATGCGAGCTATTCTTATACAAATGACCACAGATAAGTAAAAGAAGCCTCATAATCATATGCTACAGCTACAATGCATTTCAAGCAATATTTTTTACAGGCTCCCAAACGTTATTTTTTGTTCAATTTGTTGTTGGTCCCCTATTTGCTGTGGGGTCAAAACCTTCGTTGAAATATATAAAGTGTAACTTGCTCTTTACACCCCTGAAGTTTCAGGGTAATTCAAGTATTTTTTCAGCTATTCGACAAAACGTCTAAAATCGAAAGCAAACACTGTTGGAGCTGTTCGATTATTCACAATGTTAAGTTACATGCTGTTGATTTCTCTTATTATTTAGCACACGCTTTAACCATAAAATTATCTAAAAAAAAATGGACTAAATTAAATAAGGACCCTTATCTTTTTCACTCAAGCTTTTCCTTTTCAATACAATGTGCCATGTGACTGGACACAAATATCCGGGAAGTAGGCATGTCTGGTGAAATGTGCATGCGCTGGCATCTCCTGTGCTTAATGCGCATGTGCATCTTCGGGGCCATCCATAAATTACATCACACGTTAAAGGGGAGGGGGGGAGAGTCATAAGCTTCGTGACGTCACATGTATAAATCTAAAGTATTAAAACTCTAAATTTCAACTCTAACGAAAAACTTTAAAATATTATCAACTCTATCAATATAATACGAGGGTGAATCAGAAAGTAATTTACACTCTGAAACAGTAAAAATAGATGTAAGTAAATATCCCATACACACAAAATAGGAGAATTGCCAGAAACTGTGGACCAGCAACAACTAAATAAAACCAGAGAAACCACGATTCCATAACGAGACTTTATCACAAGTCTATTACGGGCAGATGCAAAGACACATCAAAACCCGAGTTGGAGAACATTTGGCTAGCGTCAGAAATGGCAGATTCGCTATTTCCAGATTTGCCGACCACATACTGGACCAGAAACACACTTTCGACAAGACGGACTTCCAAATCTTACACAGCACAAGTAACCCAAAAATACTGAACTTTCTGGAATTCCTCGAAATAGCCAGTGAAGAAAAAGAGAAGTTACTAAACACAGATAATGGTCCTCTAAACGTTTCAGGCTGGCTATACCTCAAAAAACATTCAACAAGAAAGAAAGAATATCAAGCAATGGCTACAATAAAAGATGCTTAGATTCTTTCAAAACTCTAAGCACTATAATCGTAATTGTGACTCTATTAACGACTTGTAGCTACTATAAACTACCGTTATTATTTTTTTGTTCTCTCAAAACTTTTGTCTCCTGATTAGTCATTAACTGTAAAACATTGTATAACTGTTTTACTCAGATTGGTTAATTGGTATAATCCCTTGCTATATAAACCCTGTGTTACCTGTTACTACATCAATCGTTCTATTTTCTATGTTCTATTTTCTTTCTGACAATCGTCAATCTAATTTTCTTTTGTATAATATGGAAGACCGCTTGGGTTGGTCAGGCTTCGTGACTGCCTCAGTGTATTTCATTTGGAATTTATTCTGGTTCAATGAGTTTTCTGAAAGCGCTGCTTTCATCCCATCTGAACAAATGTACACTTCACTGTTCGATTGCCAATTGTCGATGTTGCTACGTCAATAGGGAGTGCAAGTGTGACGTCAGTCCTTGGAATTCTTCAGTCACGTGACTCGATTTGGTTCCAAACAAGTCTTCTCGCTTCGGGATTTAACATGGTTCCAACGTAGGGATGGAATAAAATCGTTTTGTATAAGCCCACTGTTTATAACACATTTAAGATGTGAAATTGTTTAGTTCCTCACTGCTCAAGAAGGAGCCAAAACAGCGATTTAGACATCTATCGTTTTCCCAAAGAAAGAAAAATTAAAAGTGAACGATGGCATTCTTTTGCTAAGTGATTAAAAATGATTAAAATGCGTTTTAATATTAATGTATAAATTATATAATGGGATTAAATGTCTTAATAATAGTATCAATTACACAAATTAACATAATAATTTAAGAGATGTCATTTTTACTGGCCGCCCGTTTCAACGTTACTAGTACGTATATTGCGTGGTTCCAATGTTTGGAACCAGCGATCCCATTTCCTAGGCTCTCGGCCCGTTCATCGCGCAAATGACGTCAGCTGTGACGTAGTCACTTGCACTCCCT
>JAHWFO010057264.1:13746-33494 GCA_023313115.1 Rhysida immarginata
CTCTTTAGATCTTAACTCCGTAGAGGGCAATACCATCTGCCCATCTGTTTCAAAAGAAGCAGCTCGGCTGCCGGATATTTATTATATTGTAGTTACTTTTAGAGTCATTTATTCTTGTAGCTTTATGTGCTTTGGTTTAGCTCTTAAGCTTTGTTTTAGATTAACTAACTATATGATAATTGTAAAGGCTACGTTAAAGCCTTTGTTGTAGGTTGCTTTTAGGTGATTTTGGTATTTACAGTTTAGGCATCAATTGTCGTATTCAATTGATTAGCTTGTGAGCTTTGGTTAGGTTACAAGCTTAATTGTAATTGTAAAGGCTTATGTTTGAGCCTTGGATGTAATTTACTTTTAGGTGAATTTGGTAATTACCGTTTTTGGACATTAGGTCTTGAATCGTCGTATTCATTTGTTTAGCTTGTAAGCTTTGGTTAGGTTACTAGCTGAATTGTAACGTAAGGACCTACGTTTAGGCCTATGATGTAATTTATTGGTAGAATAAGTGTACCTTGAAGCCAAGGTATAGTTTGTAAGCTTGTTCGTTAAGCTTTGGTTATTTTGCACGGAGGTGCACGTAAATTTAATCTATTTGTATTCATGTTAAACATTTATTTATTTACATTTTTGTGATTGTTGTGCATATCATTGCTATTGCAAGGAGGTGTTCATTTGACTCCTCTTTATCTTCAATACTTTGCTTTATTTTCAATAAACTTTAATTTTATTTACACTATTTTGTGCGCTGTTACATGCTATTTATTATTCCACTGCGCTACTCATAAATTGCTCATTAATACATGTGACAGTCATACAGTAGATTGCTTGTTTTAATTGTTAAAAATAAAATAATCTAGGCCTACCAACGCACACTGCGTCCCGGTGTCATTTGATTGTTCAATGCAGTATTGTAAGTAAACGGAGCTGCGGAGACCCCATGTTCATATGACAAAAAATACTTCTAAGGACCTCTTCTATCATCTCCCAAAAAATCTGTACTCAATTCAAAAATACCCTGTATATATAAAGAAGGATGTTTGTTTGTGGGTTTGTGGGTTTGTTTTTTATACAAATCTACAGTTTTATTCCGATCTTGATGAAATTTTGCATACTTGACCTTCAAAGCATGAGCAAGGTCACTGCCTACCTCAGATTTCGAAAAAATAATAATTATTGATAAAAAAATCGATATTCACGAGTATGGATGAAATAAACTGAAATAGGCAAGAAGCCTGACTAACCCAAAGAGGTTTTCCACATTATGAAAAACAAAATAATAAGATTGACGATTGTCAGAAGAGTGGGAGGGGGGGGGGAGGGAGGGGAGTGGTATCAAGTCTTCCAATAATCCGGGAAGGAAACATCGCCAATGTCTTCGAAGTTGACATCAAGAATATTCCTCGGTTTCCTATAGTTTGTATGCCACTTCATTTCCATTCGGGTATTCAGTATTCCACCCACCAGGTCATTGTCATGGCTCTTCATCGTCTGCACCAAGTTCGTCAAGAGATCTTGGATACACTTTCCAATATGAGTCATGTTCAGATCCGAGTTGATGTGATGATTTTTACGGTCTTTCTTCCAAGCTGGGCAATGGTCCTGGAACGACTGGAGTTCACTCCATCTGCTTCTATAAATAGTCGCCGAAGCAGGCATTCCATAGAGGAGGAATATCCGAATCACTTCTTGTAGAGCAGTAATTTGTTGTCGATGCTGAGGGCACTGTATCTATCCAGGGGAGCTAAAAGACTGTATTTAGCCCTATTTGCTTCAGAGCAAAGGTTACGTGACGATTCCAGGAGAGTCTTAAGACGATGATAACGCCAAGTTACTTATAGCTGTTAACCCGGTTCAGGTTCTTATTGAATCGAACCCGGGGAACACATAAGCTTTTTGTTGAAGTACACGGCTTTGCATTTTCCGACGTTAAGATTCAGTTTCCAGCAATTAAACCAGTGCTCGAACTTCTTCAATGCGTTCTGCAGCCGAGTGATAACGTGAGATGGCTGGTGCGCCCATGCCATGATGGCAGTATCATCAGCATAGAAATATAAATTACAATTCTCGGGTTTTGGAAATCGTGCGCATAATAATTAAAGAGAACCGGCCCGAGGACAAACCCTATGGGACACCAGCCTTTACCTTGTAGGGCGTGGAGAAGTTTCGCCAACTTTGGCTTCATAGAACCTGTTGCTGAGAAAGGATTTCACCATCATAATCAAATCAGGAAGGAACCCGTCTCTTAGATTAGCCCCTCGTACCACACACATGATCGAAAGCTTTACTGACGTCAAGAAAAACCTTGCTACAGTACCTGGAAAGGTTTAACGGGGTGCTCAGATCTCCTACCAGCTTCCGTATCTGCATCTGACACGAGTGGGTGGCTCGAAAGCCAAACTGTTCTTTCCGCACTAAACCATTGGTGAGATAACAGTCTTTGAACCTGGTGAGGATCATTTTCTCCAAGACTTTAGACATCGACGGCAGGCTGATGGGACGGTAGCTCGCCGGTATTGCAGGATTTTGCCCTTGATTGTTGATACTTAACCCAATAGACTGCTTCCAAGCAGTCGGGAAATAGAAAAACTTCCAACAGTCGCTTATAATATTCGAGCTGTCACTAATGATCTTCTTTGGGAGATTCTCTAAGGCGTTATTATTTACCTTGTCTTTTCCTGGAGCCGTCCTCTTTTTACCGACTGTATGTTCGTTATTTTCTCAAAAACTACTGATCCGATTTGGATGAGGTTTTTGCTATACGACTGAATATTTTTCTGGGAAGGTTTATGACCCATGAAGTCGGTTCATTTTTGTTAAAATAGTTCTTGTTCAAATTTCTTATGATGGTAGCGTTCTCTGCGGCCTTGATGATGATCTTAGTTGTAGGCTGTGGGACTTCATAAAAGTTGGCAAGACCATCATCGACATTCTGGGACATGAGCTGACTCTCGGGATAATTGTTATCAGGGCTAAAAAAACTGCATCTCTAGGAAATATACTATTATCTGAGCTTTATCCTGAGTAGTTTGGACGTAATTACCTAGAAGGGAGTAAAGTGGAGAAAGCATAATATGCATCTTCTTCTGTAGTGCTCTAACCATGTCCCAAATGGAATTGTCTCGAAGCTCTTTTAAATCTTCGCGAACTCTTCGCACTAACCTGTTGTATTTGGTTTTAGTTAAGACAAATGATAGCGCTGCCATAGCCTACAGGTCTTGTTTCTCTCTGCAATCAAGCGTTGGATTCCTGGAGTGAGCATAATTTGATGAACGGGCTTCATTGACACTGTTTATTCGCCTGGTGATGTCTTCAACACGTCGATCGATGTCATCCATACTATTTGCTCCATGGAGATGGCAGTCATGATCCATGAGGATCTCTTTGAGGAGCTTCCAGTCTTGCTGACCATGAGGCTTGTGGCCAGAAGAAAGATCATCCATCCTGAAGATGTTGTATTGCTTAAAGAAACCCTTTATTAGTGAAATGTCATAAACATCACTAATAGGGTAATGGTCACAGTATTAGGTGTTCTCCACTGGTCCAGCAGCGATGATGTCATCTTTACCTTGTATATACCTACAGAGAATCATACCTATAGAGAATCATGCCTACTACGGATCATTAGTTTTGCTATAGTTCTGCGTCCTGGAGTTCCAGGTGTTTGGCTGAGTGTCACCACTGAAGATTTCGTCAAGCTCACTAACGTCAAGAGAATGTTTAGGTGAATTGTAGAGCGCCACGTATTTAACTTCACCAAGGGAGACGTCATTGATAATGATGAAGGCCAATTGCATATCTGCATAGAACTTGGAGACTAATTCTTGGTGTTGAATTCTCTTCTTAATGATGATCGCAGCGCCCCCAGAAGGACATCTTGCAGTGTTTGAAGCCAAACGATCGTTACGGTACACACAATACCCAGGTAGCTTGAAGTCTTGGCTTGGTTTGAGGTGCAATCACAGAGGAAAGCAACGTCGATTTCCTGCTTTATCAGAAAATTTTGAAGCTCCATACGCTTTCGGGGAATCCACCTAGCATTCCATATCACGCATAGAAGTTCACCTTTGTTGATTACAGTATAACGTCGTGCAGCCATGGTATAAATTAGTTGGTCATAAAGAGCCCACTCAACTGTAGGTAACTTTTGCCTAGATTGGAAAACAGATGAAAGATAGTCCTAATTGTTTATACATACCTGGTACGTCGTTATGTTGAGGCCTTTTTCCTCCGGCTTAGACACAACAGCTGCAGAGGATTTGTTTGCTGTCACTTTGGAACTAAGCATCCTTTTAACCTGGGGGTATTTTGGACAGTTAATGTAGCTTGAAGTGTGCTGTCTCACTACATTTGTCGCACTTTGGGGGGTCTTTCCTTTTTTCTTGGGGCAATCTCTTGACTGGTGTCCCTCTGCGCATTTGTGGCAACAAGGATCTTCCGTGCAGCCCAAGGATAGGTGTCTGACTCGCAGGCAGTTGTAGCATTGTAGTGGTTTTTTGTTCGCTCGAAAGACCTCTACTAACACTGCCAGCGGCCCAATACGAGTGCTGTTCTTCAATGACTGGTTGTGTTCAGTGTTCGGGAGCAGAACCAAAACCATTGGCATAGCAATGGATCCCTTGGCTTTCTTCAGTCTGATTATTTTTTCCGGGAAGTAGTTGGCTTTTCTTAAGTCTTCTTGGAATCACCCAGATCATATGTAATATACACATTACGAATCACGTATTTCAAGACCTTCTCAAACTTCAGTTGATGATGCTGAATTTTTAAAATATTGTCAGTCTTAATTGCAGAGACTAACCTGTGGTGAGTTTCTTCGTCTTCACATTTAACTTTGACGATTTCAGCTCTGCCCGTATGAACAGAGATCTTTTCCACTGGAACATGCTTTTCGAGTTCAGTTAAAATCGTCTTAAATGGCATGCTATAACTCCGCAGGACATAACTCTTCGTGATCCTTTGCTCTTCGCTAGCCGAACGACTCTGTCCATTCTTCGGATTCTTCTTTCTAGACGCGCTGACGACTTCTTCGTTTACTCTGGAGACGGGTCTTTAGGTTATCGATCCTCGTGCACTTTCTGAATGACTTGGGAATCGACAATCGAACAGTGAAATGTACATTTCTTCGGGTGCGACGAAAGCAGTGCTTTCACGAAGCTCATCCTACCAGAATAAATTCCACATGAAAAACACTGAAATAGGCAAGAAGCTTGACTAACCCAATAAAGTCTTCCACATTATGAAATAATAATAATAAGATCGACGATTGTTAGAAGATTGGGAGAGGGGGCGGGGGTGGGTGGTATCACATCTTCCAATAATCCGGGAAGGAAACGTTGCCAATGTCTTCGAAGTTGACATCAAGAATATTCCTCGATTTTCTATACTTTGTATGCCACTTCATTTCCATCAGGTTGTTTAGTATTCCAGCCACCAGGTCATTGTCATGGCTCTTCATCATCTGCACCATGTTCATCATTAGATCTTGCACACACTTACCAAGGTGAGTCATATTCAGATCCGAGTGTATGGATTGGTTTTTCACAGCCCTTCTGTCAAGCTGGGCGATAGTCCTCAGGGTAACATTCTGGAACGACTGGAGTTCACTCCATCTACTTCTACATATGGTTGCCCACGCAGGCATGCCATAGAGGAGGCTGGACCGAATCATCGTCTTGTACAATAGCAGCTTATTGTTGATGACTTGGGAATCGACAATCGACAATCGAACAGTGAAGTGTACATTTCTTCAAATGGAACGAAAGCAGCGCTTTCACAAAGCTCATCGAAGCAGAACAAATTCCAAATGAAATACACTGAGGTAGTCAAGAAGCCCAACCAACCGAAGCGATCTTCCATATTATACAAAAAAGAAAATAATTGACGATTGTCAGAAACAAAATACAAACAAAATAAAAAGAACAACGAAAAAGAAGAATATCACATCTTCCAGTAGTCCGGGAAAGAAACGTTGCTGATGTCTTCAAAATAGATGTCAAGAATGTGCCTCGGTTTTCGATACTTCATATGCCATTTCATATCCATTGAGTTCTTCAGTATTCCAGTCACTAAGCCATTGTCGTGATTCTTCTTCTTCTGCACCGTAATCAAAAGGAGGTCCTGTATAAATTTTCCAATGTGGACCATGTTTAAATCTGAATGGATGGGTAGGTTTTTCATGGTCCTTCTGCCAAGCTGATCAATGGTCCTCAGAGCAACATTCTGGAATGACTGTAGCTCGCTCCATCTTCTTCTACAGATAGTTGCCCACGCAGGCATGCCATTGAGGAGTATTGTCCGAATAATCGACTTGTACAGAAGTAACTTATTGACGATGGGAGAGTGCTGTCCCGGCCCAGGAGAGCTATGTGACTGTATTTAGCTCTCGTCGCTTTGCTCAGAGCGTAGGTCACGTGACGATTCCACGAGAGTCTTGAGTCGATGATAACGCCAAGATATTTGTAGTTGTCTACCCAGTCAAGTTTCTTATTGAATAGAACAAGAGAATCTGGGAGGGGGGGGTCCCTTGAACTTTCAGTTGAAGTACATAGCCTTGCACTTTCCGACATTAAGCTTCAGCTTCCAGCAGTTAAACCAGTCTTCGAACATGTTCAAGGCGTGCTGTAGACGAGAGATAACGTGAGTCGGCTTGGGTGCCTATGTCATAATGGCAGTATCGTCAGCATAGAAATATAGATTACAATTTTTGGGTTTCAGGAAATCATGCACAAAATACTTAAATAGCACAGACCCGAGGACAGAACTTTGAGGGACACTGGCCTTTACAACATGGGGCGTGGATAGATTTTCACCAATTTTTACTTGGTGGGACCTGTCGGTGAAAAAGGATTTCACCATCAAAATCAAATCGGCAGGGAACTCGTGTCAAATCATCTTGTAGACAAGGCCACCATGCCACACTTGGTCAAAAGCTTTACTGACATCGAGGAATACCACTCCGCAGTACTTGAAAAGGTTCAAGGAGGTGCTCAGGTCTACGAGCCTCCATATCTGCATGTGACAAGAGTGGGCGGTACGAAAGCCAAACTGATCTTTCCAAAGTAGATCTTTGGCGAGACAGTGTTCTTGGAATCTGACGAGGATCGTTTTCTCTAAAACTTTAGACATTGAGGGCAGCAGACTAAAAAGTCGGTAACTCGAAAGAATTGCTGGGTTTTGCTCCTGCTTGGGAATACTCAAAACAATAGATCAATAGATTGTTTCCAAGATGAAGGGAAGTAAGAAAATTTCCAGCAATCGCTAATGATATTGGTGGGATAGTCAATATAGTTCTTTGGGCGATTAATAAGGGCGTTATTGCTCACCTTATCTCTTCCTGGAGCCTTCTTCTTTTTATGATTACTTATGATGGTGGCGATCTCTCCGGCCTCGATGTTCTTCGTTAAATGCTGCGGGACTTCATCAAAGTTGACAAGGCCATCTTCCACACGCTGAGACATGATTTGGCTCTCGGGATTCTTGTTGATAGGAGTAACAAATTGTATTTCTAGTGATTCTGCAATGATTGGGCCTTGTCCTGATCAGTTTGCACATTTGCACCTTGTGGTGTACGAAGTGGAGGAAGCGAATTATTCTTCTTCTTCTGTAAAGCTCTGACCATACTCCAAATGGAATTGTCGCGAGTCGACAAGCTTTTGAGTTTGTCATTCCATCTAGGGTCGCGAAGCTCTTTTATCTCCTCTTGGCCTTTTCGCACTAGCCTGTTGTACTTGGTTTTGAGCCAAGGTTCACGATAGCGTTGCCATAGTCTACGGGTCCTGTTTCTTTCAGCAATTAGGCGTTGGGTTCCATTAGGGAGTTTGATTCGATGAGGAGGTTTATTCTCTAATGGATAGTTACTAGCTTCGATGGCACTGTTAGACATGGCTCCGGTGATGTCTTCAACACATTGATCGATGTCCTCCGTACAGTACGCAACTTAGGGATGGCTGCCATAGTCCTTAAGAATATCTTTGTACTGCTTCCAGTTTTGATGATGTATGAGTTGTTCTCTGAAATTTATTCGACATTGTGAAAATTCAACGCCACAGGCTTGTGGTCAGAAGAAAGGTCATCAATTGTGAAGATATTGTAGGGTTTGAAGAAACCCTTCAAGAGCAAGATGTCCAAAACCTCATTAGTAGGGGAATAGTCGCAGTAGTAGGTATCCTCCACAGGTCCAGCCGCGATGATATCATCTTTTCCTTGTATGTACCTACAGAGAATCAAGCTGTTGTAGTTTTGCGTTCTAGAGTTCCAGCTTGGGTGTTTTGGCATTTAGGTCACCAGCCAAGACGACTGGAGTGTTACCACTGAAGAGTTCATCAAGCTCACTAACGTCAAGGTAATATTTAGTTGAATTATAGAGCGCCACGAACTTCACTTCACCACAGGAGACGTCATTGATAATGATGGAGGCCGATTCCATACATGCATAAGACTTGGAGACTAATTCTTGGTGTTGAATTCCCTTCTTAATGATGATCGCAGCGCCCTCAATAGATAGCAGAGCAACCATCCTGGATCCACGATTCAAGAGCAGGTCTTGTTCTTCTCAAGCAATCAACAACATCAATGACTTGGGAATCGACAATCGACAATCGAACTGTGTAGTGAAAAGAAAGACGCGAGTGGTCCAGGAGCCAAGCTCACTTTGCACGCTCGCCCAATGAGTAAACCAGAGGAGGTACACTGAACTGGGAGAGAAGCCCGATGAACCTCTTTAGTCCTCCAGAGAATGAGTCCCAAGAAGGGACGAGACTCAGATTGTAGATTGACGAATAGAGTCCCCAAAAATCAGCAGGATCTAAAAGATCCAGTAGTTGGGGAAGACGGCCTTGTTAACGTCATCAAAGCAGACATCCAGAATATGGCGGGGTCTTCGAAACCTGAGGGGACCCTTAACAACGAGTGGATGGTCCAAAATACCAGAAACCAGAGTATTTTCATGATTCTCCATCTTGGGTAGCATGTTCTTCATAAGTTTCTGGACAAAGGTGCCTCTTTGGGTCATCCCCAACTCGTCATAGATAGAGTGGTTGTTGGCAACTCTTCTGTCAAGTTGGGCAATAGATCGGAGATCCTTCCACCTACATTTGCAAATAGAAGTCCAAGCAGGCATTCCATGGAGCAATATAGTACGAATCACAAACCTTGTATATCAAGATTTTGTTATCCACACCAAGAGCGCTGTTTCGCCCCAGAAGCGCAATCAGACTGAAACTCACTTTCTTTGCTTTGTTGAGCGCGTATTGGACTTGGTCGTTCCAGTTTAGTTTGGAGTCGATCATGACACCAAGATATTTATAGCTTTTTACCCACTCAAGTTTCTTGCCAAATAAGAAGAGGGGCTTTGGAGGGTTTTTGCATTTGCGAATGATAAAGATGACTTTGCACTTTTTGACATTCAGCTTTAATCGCCACTTAGTGAACCAGCTCTCACACTGATGTAAAGCTTTTTGTAATCGAGTGATCACATGTGCTGGGTTTTGTGCCCAGGTCATGATGGACCCGTCGTCAGCAAACATGTAAAGATTACACTTTGCAAACTTGGGAAAGTCATGGATAAAGAAGTGGAATAAGGCTGAACCCAAAGACAGAGCCTTGGGGTACACCAGCATTAACTTCGCAGGTTTCAGACAAGGAGTCCCCAACCTTAACTAGAAAAGTCCTCTTTGACAGGAAGGAGCGAACAGAGCAATTAGATCGTCAGGGAACCCGTAGGTAATCATTTTATAAATGAGCCCATCATGCCAGACTTGGTCAAAGGCCTCTTGGACATCGAGGAAAACGAGACCACCAAACATAGAGAGGTTGAGAGGACCGTTTAAACCAGCAACGAGCCTCCGTAACTGATGCTGACAAGAGTGGCCTGGACGGAAGCGAAATTGCTCATTACGAATGAGGTTGTTTGCCTTGCAGTAATCGTTGAACCTCTTGAGTATAATGCGCTCAAAGACCTTGGAAAGCATGGGCAACAAGCTAATGGGCCTATAACTTGTGGGAAGAGGAGGATCCAGTCCAGGTTTAGGAATGGTGATGATGACTGAGTCCTTCCAGGCACTAGGAAAATGGCCGCTAAGCCAGCAGTCATTCATGACCTTGGTGATGATGCAGCTAACACTGGGAGGCAAATTCTTGAGAGCACTGTTAGCAATGGTGTCGATGCCGGCTGCCTTTTTGCTTTTCAGGCGCTTTATGACGTCCAATATCTCAGAGATGCCAATGACATCAGGAGAGGCAAGAGCGCTGTGTGTGGCCATACATATCACGCACGTCTTTGTCCTCACGAGTAATATTGATCAGATCATCCTCTTTGGGCGTAGAGAATTGGCTCTTCAGTGAATCGACGATAATTTGTGCTTTGTTCTGGTCATTGCTAACGAAATCGCCACCCTCTGTAAGCAGAGGAAGGAGAACAATAGTCCTGTTGCTTTTAAGGGTCCTGACCATACTCCAGAGAGAGTTATCCTGGACGGACAGACTTTTAACTTTGTCGTTCCATCTTTGATTCCTTAAATCCTTAATCTGCTCACTTACCTTGCGGGATAGCTTGGTGTACTTCGTCTTGAAATGGAGAAACCTGGTACGCTGCCAAAGTCTTCTGAAGATGTTTTTTCGTGGATGAGTTGCCTGATGGAGGGAGGAAGTTCCATATGGTCTGGCCGCTTACAATCCACCGGAGTAGCACTTGCATTTGTAGCCATCTTGATGGAGTGAGTGACTTTCTTGATATTTTCGTCAATGTCACTGCTGGTGACGGGATCCTGATAGGGAATGTTACTCTAAAAAATTTCCAGTCCTGCTTATAACGAAGACTTATTCTCAGGTCAATATTTATCCTCTCAAAATTTAGTGCAACTGGTACGTGATCAGATGATAAGGCATTTACTGTAAAAATATTGTAGGGTTTGAAAAACCTCTTAAGAACAGCAATGTCGAGTACGTCACTAGTGTGTGAGTGATCACAGTAGCATGTATCTTCAATGGCTTGGGAATGAATTAGCTGAGTATTTATAGCGAAACAGACTAAACAGAGAACCAACCAGGAGAAAACCAACAAAAATTAGCTGATTGGACGTCTGAGTCCTACTAAAGGGACAACCACAAAAATCAAAGATTGGACAACTGAGTCACTCATTGGATTGATGGAGATTCACCAATGGGGCCCGTGTCTGAATTTAACAGCAGTTATTATCGGTTTTTTTGAATAGCTAAGCTTTAAAATGCGTCCAGGCGGTGTTTTTTATTGATTGACTGAGTCAGTTTTAAATTTTCTGTAGAAAATTCATGGCCGGCTCCAACGAATGTCTGGCTCTGGCGGACTAGCTGCTTTTTTCTGAATCTTCTATGTGCCATGTGCTCCTTGAATCTGGTTTCCAAAATACGTGACGTTATATTACATTATATTACATGACGTGAGGCTACGTGATATTACATGGAAAAAATCATATCATTACTATAGATAATTCTACTTTCCATTTTTCAACTAAAGACAAATTTGGCCAAACCGAGCTGAAAATGGAAAATTTCCACTGTATTTTCTTAATGTTGTGATTCAAAAGATGTGATTTAAAAAATGTGATTTAGTTGTTACAGGCCATTGCTAACAAAAACGGGAGAAACTGCTTTATGACAAAATTGAGGGAGGTTCATTGACATAAATAATTAATCTAAAATATTTTTTGTTTTCATATTTTCCCCAGAAATCTTTGTTGTACGATCTTATTATTAAATAAAGTCCCACCAAATTTCTTGGGGGAATAAACACGAGTACGACAAATAAACACGAGTACGACTCTTCAAAAATTAATAGAAAATCCCAATTTAAGTATGAATTTGATTTAGAATTTAGAATACTAACGTAAGATTGTGTAGTATACCCCATCCCCACTAAACCCCATTGAACGTATACTTATAATCTCATTATAATCTCAAAATCTAAGAATTTTCTTTTATATTTAGATATGAGCTATGTTTCTTGTTTTTGTGTGGGGGATATCCAAAGGCACTGTATAAGACCCTATCTGCTTAAGAATTTTATTTATTGTGTTTCATGCTAATAAATTACATTTAATTTTGTTGATATTATTATTTAGTGTGCTGCGAAATAAATTCTGTTTGCCCAGCTTGGCATAATGTAAAACATTTGGCAGACACTGAGATAGAGAGAGAGAAAAATTTACGTTTATACGTATGTCTAAAGTAAACGTGTGGAAATTGCAAGTGTATGGTATTGTATTAGATCAAGCTGTAATAAGATTAAATGTTATTTATCTGCAGAAGCCAGGTTGGGCAATCTTAGAAATACATTCTGTAAAGATACGGAAATGTTTAAAGTAAATTTTATCAATAGTTAAGTATAGAAGGGCTCCAAAAAATGTATTCACTCTTTGATAATTTATATCTTGTTTCAAATTTGACCTGCAGATACAAATTTCGGCAATGTAAGAGAGTAATAATAGGTGTAAATATTGGATGGTTTATGAGGATTTTTACACACGCCAAACCTCAGATGTTTAAATTATTGATGAAAATAAGAAAGCAAATTCCACAGCCTGGATTTGAACCAGGAACCTCCTGCTCAGAGTGCAGACGCGCCAACCAATTGCGCCAAACAATTTCATTCCTATTTTCATCAGTATTAATAAGTGTTCGAAATGATCACCATCAGCTTCCAGTGAACGCCGATTGTGCCTAACGGCACACCAAACTATGGCTGTCGATGACCACACAGCCAACAAAAACTTCCTTCCAAATTCCTCATCCTCGCGAGCCATGTTCTCATACCAATTACAGTATTCCATCCTTCGATCCGGGTCGTCCTCACTCATCGCATGTAGGAAATGTACACTTTACTCTTTCTACCCTTCAGTATGCGTCTTACACTTGACCGGCTCATCCCACTTTTGAGCTCTCCCTGGTCCACCAGAGACCTCTAGCTGTAAGATGACTTTCATAGTTTCATAGTTACAATACACTTCCGCATGAGATTAGTAAGTGTAAGTCTTTTTCTTTCAAAATTATTGAATTAGAAACAGTGAGTACTTTTTTGGACCTCTTTGTATTTACCATGTTTTTAGTATCATGTGTGTTCCACTTACCTTTATTCAAAATCAAGCAAGAACCTTTGTCAGTCAAGTTTGTTGTTTTGAATTCAGGAACGTCCTGAAATGAAAAATGTATTACTCAAAATAGTTTCATGATATGAGACAAAATAAAAGTCACATGACACAACACAAAATATGACATTACAAAATATGTTACAAGTCAACACAAAACACAATCATCAAGTATATTAAAATGAAATTCTCGATATTGAGACTATAGTAACTCTTTCACTCAAGAAAATTGAAAGACAATAAAATGTCAAGATAGAATTTTTTATAGAATCTACTTTTAACTTGATCTTTTCTAAAACTACTTTTAGCAAAATATACATCAGATTTAGTTTACTGCTAAAAGTCTGTATTAAACAAGGGTAAATCAATAAAAATTCGGAAATTGGATAGCGATAATACTACACCGGAAGAAATGGCTAGAATTTTTCTCTTTTTTCAAAAAAGCTAAAAGCTAGCAGACAATGAAACCCACTTTGTTGAATTCTTTTGAATACCTGGAACCCTTACCCTATATTTCTGAGTTTACACACGGTGCTTTTTTGCGATGCACTTCTGTCATGGACGGTCTTTTGTTCAACAGATACGCACAACTCTATGTTTTTCCTTCTCATGTACAGTCGCCTAATAAATTCTCCATCTTCAGTGCCTACCGCCGACTAAACTATGTGTCCTGTACTATCTACCAGCAAAACATGCGCTGGCTTTTAACAGGGAAGAAGGGGAAGCGACAGCTCACGTTTATAAAGAATCCCAATAGAGGGCGCAGAGATATAAGGGGTCGTCCAAAAATTACGTCATCCATCCAAGGGGGGAGGGGGGTATAACGGAATGCTGGCGGAGAATGACGAGAGGGGGTTGGGGGGTTCTGCCCAAAATGACCGTAATCACAAATTAATTTAAACTATCGGTAGAAGGGTGGATCATAATACTGTTCCTATTGATTAAACAGGTGGTGGCCTTACAGTATATGGGCTTACAGTATGGGAACTCCTGATGTCCCTCTGTTATACTGTAAGGCCACCACCTGTTTAATTTAAACTAATTTAAATACATAGATATGAGAGATAACTTTTATCTGTGGTTTTACTTAGATTTGTTCCATGTTGCACAAACTGGATTTTATTTTTAACACGCGTTTCGGTTTTAAACCATCTTCAGTTAAAAGTTACAAGATTTTAAATATGATCATTTTATAATCCCATGCTATTAACACATAATGCTAATTGCGCCCATTGCGCACTCTTTCATCCCCAGTCAATCGTGGGAGAAATTGACACGAATGGTGAGTAAATTTCTAAATACTAAGTAAGTGGAGAAATTTTTGAACAAATACATATAAGAATGTTATTAACACATAAATAATAAACAAACTGATTAACTAATGCCCTTAAATAACAAATTATTAATCAATCAATAATAAGCCATGTTAACAAACCAATAGGCAAGTGATTACATATGAAAATATGGATGGATTTAATGACATATACACTGCTCTGCCAAAAGTATCAGGACAACCTATATTCGTGAGATTTGTGTGGTCTCACCCTCTTACACCCTCTGAACTTGAGCACGCCTTTCTGACTTTTGTTAGAATTTCTCAAAACCACTCCTTCCCTGATGAGATTAAAATTTGTCAATCCCACGATCCTCGATCATGTTCGAAGCTTTCCTCCTTGTCCTTGCTTTTAGATTCTAACGGCCTGCTGCGGGTTGGAGGTAGTTTACTTAACTCTGATTATTCGTTTAACAAGAAATTTGCTCTCCTCATCTCTGGGAAACATCCGCTGGCTAGGCTATTAGTCACTTCAGAACATCTTCGCCTTCTGTATGTTGGTCCTCAACAACTTCTTTCATCACTGCAATTCCAACTTGATGCTGGACTCCCATGTGCTCATGAAGGACGGTCTTCAACCACCCATCCATTGGAAGCTCGGTCGTATCACCCAACTTCATCCTGGCAGAGATGGTATCCCTCGTGTGGCCACCATCTGCACTTCAACTGAACTTTTGAATAGATCATTCTCCAAGATTTGTCCCTTACACAACAATTGTTAATGTTCTTTACTTATTTGCTTTATTGCATTTTTTGCCACGTTTTGAAAGTCAAGCCTTTCAAGGCGGGGGCTATTATGTTAAGGATTTATGTATTTTGCTAACCTTCAGTTTTTGTCACTGTGTGGCGTTACTTGTTTCCCTCTCTTCTTGCTTGTATTGCTCACGAACTAAACATCATAAGTTTGCTCTCGTATATTTGTGTGAAACGCCGTCGTTTCTTTCGTTACATAAAACTCTATGAACTCATGAATCGCAAGTATACACTTCCTTAAGTTTTATCATCAATTAAGATAAACAAAACCGATATACAAGAAAAGTGATACAAGCCTCTAGGGCCCCGCCGGAGGTCCCGAGGCCCCAAATACAATTGAAGCTATAACATTTGAACGGAGGCTTAGGAACGTAAAATTTTGTATATTCATAGGTTGGTACTAAAACAATATTGCAAACATATAAAACAGTAATATAGGTCCCACAGAGCTCCAGAGGTGCCAAACGCAAGCAAAGCTACAACTTTTAAACGAAAAAATCTAGAAATCTGAAATTTTGTTTACTTGTAGAAAATTACTTAAAATGGAACGAGCTCGGAACATTTTGTATATTTATTGTGTGGTACTAAAAAGTATAGAAAATATACAAGAAATGTGATGTAGGCCTCTAGGGCCCCACCAGAAATCCCTGAGGCCTCAAATACAAATCAAGTTATAACTTTGAACGGAAAGGTCTAGAAACCTGAACTTTTGTATATTTTTAGTGTGGTACTAAAAAAAAGCCAATATAGTAGGAAGCTGATATAAATCTCTATGACCCCGCAGGGGCCTCAAGGCACCAAATACAATTGAAGCTATAACATTTGAACAGAAACGTCTCGGAACCTGAAATTTTGTATATTCATTGTGTGGTACTAAATAAATATTGCAAATATACAAAAGAAGTAATATAGGCCCCAGAAGAGCCCCAGAGGCCCCAAACACAAGCAAAGCTACAACTTTTAAACGAAAAGGTCTAGAAATCTGAAATTTGGTTTACTGAAAAATTAAGCTAATATACACTAAAAACTGGCATAAGCCTCTTGGATCTCGATTGGGGCCTCAGGACTATAATTTATGAACCAGAAGTCCACACTAAGATTTCTTGTATATTTATTGTGTGTTACTTAAAATTTTAGATATTATAAACTAAACCTTATATACTTTGAACTTTGAACGAAACGGCTTAGAAATCTGAAATTTTTTATACTTATACTTGTTTACTAAAAAATTTAGCTAATATACACTAAAAACTCTAGCCTCTTAGGTCTCGACAGGGGCCCTGAAGCCCAAATCACAAATCAAGCTCTAACATTTGAATAATAAAAAAGCCTAAGAACTTAAAGTTTTGTATTTTTACGGTGCGTTATATAAAGGGCAAATGACACAAAAAATTTCGCTATTGAGATAATAAATAATCAAAAAGAATGAATCATAAAAAAAGAATGGCTCAGGTTTTTAGAGAAAAAGTTACAAATTTTTTAATCAAGAGGCAGGAAGAAACGGAGCCTGACACTGTGGACACGGAACGACAAGAATATCAAGAATCCACATCAAAATCGTATTCAAACGATCGCGCATTTCGGCAGCCAAACTGCCTCGTGAGGGTATACAAGGAATTGATCTGTACAGAAAATTCTGTAGCAATTTAATATAATGTAATCAAGTACAATATAATCTGGCGATATAATCAAACCGTGGCACTGATTTTGTGACATCATGCAAACAGATGGATTTTGTGACGTCATGTAAAAAAGAAATTTAAAAATAAAATAAGGATATTTAAAATTTAAAATAAAGTGATTTATTAAAAAAAGTAAATGACCCATGTTTTGCATTAATGCATTTTATTTTACCGCATTTACTTAGTTATCTAAAATAAAAAAATTCATATTTCAAAATATCCTATCGGTTTTCGTGACGTTTCAACAATGCCAAGTGACGTAGTGCCATGGTCTATAGATATACATGGTCATCGAGCTCCATTGTTAAAAAGGAACAGGAACTCTACTGAAAAGTGGCGCTGCGTGTACAATCGGCCCAAAAACGCCTGCAGCGCCGCCCTATCGACAGACAGAAACTTTACCTTCATTTTCAGTTTCAATGAAAAACCTCTATCGCAGGTCACGGTCGGCCCTGGTGCGATCTAAGCGGCACCTGGCGCGATCTGTTTTCCTTAGCTTCTCGAAACAATGGGAAATGGCCGAAGCTCGATGACCATGAATATCTATAGACCGTGCTTTGTATAGATCGCGTCAGCTCAACACCTCCTAGAAAGAAAGCCTCACAACTGAATAGTCATGCACTGTTACATCATCATATGTCGACCAAATTTAGGGCTTATTATTGGTGGAAGTCACGGTCTATAGATATTCACGGTCATCGAACTCCATTGTTAAACTGAAGCTAAAGTTTCTAGCTCCCGGTAGGACGGGAACTCTATTGAAAAGTGGCGCTGCATGTACAATCTGACCAACTGCGCCTGCAGCACCACCCTATAGGCAGACAGGAACTTTACTTTCGTTTTCAATTTCAATGAAAATCATTATCGCAGGTTGTGGTCGGCTATAGTCAACACCTCCTAAAGAGAAAGCCTCTGCACGGAAACCGTCATACATTGTTACATCATCATAGTAGTGCAAATTCAGGGCTTAACCTAACCTGTCCATCTTAGATGTTAACAATCAATGTTTTTCCGTTTGTTGGAAACAATGAAGGTTGGATTGTTGCTAGACCCCCGATGATCAGATGACTTTTTCGCTTCCAGGCCTTGTCATCTCGCTGGTCTCGGGCAACACCTCCTAGAAAGAAAGCCTGTGCACTGAAAATTCATACATTGTTACATGGTCATAAGAAGTCATAACTTAGGGCTTATTATTGGTAGAAATGCGATTAACAATGCCTTTTTGTGATGATGTAACAATGTATGAAATTTCAGTGCACAGGATTTCTTTTTAGGAGGTGTTGCCTCGGGTCGAATTATGATGATGTAACAATGTATGACGTTTCAATTGTGAGGCTTTCTTTTTAGGAGGTGTTGGTCAGCTTCGCCATGACTGCCTTTATTATTACAGAAGAAATGCCAAAAGCAACAATAGATATTATTCAGTAAAACATATCTGTAATAATAAAGGAGGTCATGTTAGGCAAATAGAGCTATTTGTTACAAGTGTTTTTTCAAACCAAGCTTTTATAATGTTTTATTTAGTGGCAACAATAAAGCTTAATTTTGCAACAATAAACAATAGATACATTAACTCTCGCCATAACGAATTGTTTGTTGTGGACAATCGTAGTAATGAATTAGTACCATTAGAAGACGAACCAATGAACCGATTTGAAAAATTGTTTCTTTAACGTAAACTCCATCGATCCTGTGTTTTCCCTAGCTTGT
Organism: Rhysida immarginata; assembly: GCA_023313115.1. NCBI lineage: Eukaryota > Metazoa > Arthropoda > Chilopoda > Scolopendromorpha > Scolopendridae > Rhysida > Rhysida immarginata. The sequence goes on from JAHWFO010057264.1 coordinate 32,340, forward strand.
CGGGAAGTTGGTTTAATATTGATTACAAGATTTGACCTGAACAAACTAACATTGCAAGTTTAATAAAAGATTTTAAAAAAAAACAGACGCCCAATTACCTCTTTTGTTGTAACAGTGATTGGGAAATATATATAACTAGAAGGGGTACCCGGCGTTGCCCGGGATAATTACACTTGCACAAACTTTTCCTTTCATTGTTAGTCATGAGATATTGATTGTTGGTTCATGCAGAGCGTTTGTGAATTGCGTGTTGATACCATTGTTGATAACTATTGTTGTACAAACTTTGCCTTGCATTGTTGGTCATGGGATATTTCTCATTAATATGCCCTGCCATAACCATGAATATCGATTTTTTATCGATATTTATTATTTGTCCGAAATCTGATTTAGACAGTGACCTTCCTCATGCTTTGAAGGTCATGTATGCGAAATTTTATCAAGATCGGAATAAAACTGTAGATTTGTATTATCATGAGAAATATCTCAGGACCAGCAATGCAAGTCAAAGTTTGCACAACAATAGGTATCAACAATGGTATCAGCACGCAATTCACAAACACACTGCATGAATCAACAATATATATCTCATGACCAACAATGCAAGGCAAAGTTTGTGCAACAATAGGCCCATTATGTTCGCATCAACAATGGTATCAACGCGCAATTCACCAATAACAATGAGCACAGAATGATGATGTAATGTTAAAGCAATCTTTCCAAGAATTATAACAATGAACATAAAATGATGATGTAATATGGATAAGTTTCAATTTGTAACAATGCATAGAATTCCTGTTATTCAGGCTTTTCTTAGAAAAGAGAGTTCTTAGTACTTAACAATTTCTTGAAAAACTTTAAAAATGATCAGTAACTGGAGATAATGGACAGTCAGCAGACTATTGAGAAAGAGTGGAAAGACGACAGAGGAAGCACTCCTTTAGCTCCGTGATGTATTGAGCAAATGGGAAGCAAGTAAATAGAAGAATCGGCGACCGCTAGACTGCACAAAGTGATGAATGGCCAAGTTTTGCTTCAACACATCGAGAGAAGAGTGGAAATTGCAACAACACTAAGCATACATCTGCGGTAAGATTACGTGAGTAAGAAATTATTTAGACTAGCAGTGGCATCCTTGGAGAGGCCCAGCCATTG
>JAHWFO010057264.1:45820-126654 GCA_023313115.1 Rhysida immarginata
CAGCTCTTCGGGTTCATAAACCATTGACATGTTAAACAACCTGTAAATGGCATGACGCAGCCGATATTCCTCTAAATATATATTGTTCGGTTCTATTTGCCGCACTTCCTGCAAAAAGATTGCGTTCTTGTGTCAAATGATTCACGACCACAAATTGTCTCTCATGGTACCAACGCCGGGTGGCAGACAAACGACGCTTATACTGTATACTGTTCTTCTGTCACCAATAAGCGCGAAAGTTCATGGCTGAAACGCTCAGTAGACAAATGTAATTCAGCTTCCTCATCATTCTCCAGCGATTGTGATAGTTTATGTCGTAGAGAGTAAAAGAAATTCACAATCTTCTTTTGTTTGTCACAAAGTATTATGACAGCAGTGAGTTCCAGTATTTTTGGCGCTAAATGAAAGCCAAGAAATAATGCTGGAGTTCAACCGTTGCAAGTTAGTGATAATAGATGGCGCGTCCAACAGAAGGGAGACATGTGTTTCCATATAGTTCATGGGAGCTGAAGTAAGGGGCGGAAGGTCGTAAACGGCTGCGCAAAAAGAGAGAGAGCGACGAGGGCGAGGTTGGAAAGAAAAATAAGGATTCGGCCTCGGAGATTGACGAGAAGAGGTGTTTCAAAGTTTCTCATGATGTAAATGAGACTAATGACCTCCACTCCACGAGATTGGCGAGGAGATCAGATTCGCAGCGTCGGGACTCCTATAGTGCTAATGAAACCCACTGCAACGAGAATGTGACTGTGCTTAAACTTATGTCTACTTCAGTTTCTTCAGCAGGTATTTCCTCAGCTAAGATTTTCACCGAGTTTCCATGCTGCTCTTCAGGTACGACGGTTTCGAAGCGTGAAAACATACCGGAGTTGCCAGCAAATTCGGTTAAGCCAAGCGCTGAGTTTGCAGAGCCAACAGAGTGCTAGGACAACTTGGCAATTCCCTATAAGGAAAACGAAGACGCTCCAGCCGAGCTGAAGGCATCTTTTCCCACAAGAACGCTGCCAGTATTAGTACTAGGATACGACTCTCGTAGCATTACAATTGATAGCAGTTTCGCCCTCGTATGTGCCTACGGATTGTGTATTAAGGACTGTGAACCCTTTTTGTCGGAGGAGGAGAGGAGAATATTTTCGTCCAGCGAACTAGTGACTGGAGTCTTTCCTGGGGCTGTGCGAGGCTTCATGAGGGAGAGTCTCGGCTCCTTTATACCAATCTCGAGGTAAGCCGATATTCCTTTATTTAAAAGTTAACTAGCTTTCTTGCCTTGGATTTATTTGCTAGCACACCTATCTCACCTTAAGGGGTGCTAGTTATATTTTTTATCCATGGTAGTAATCTCCCTGCTCGCTGCGCTCTAAGCCGCTCTTTAGTAAATTTGTTTTTTGCTTGCATAATTAAGTTTGCTCCCATTGCCTTTTTGTAGTTAAGGTTGGTTAATTTAATTTTATGCTGATTAGCAACAGAGGAGGGGTCTCGGCGTAATTTTAATTGTCGGGCATGTTAAAATTATTACTTGATTACAGGGGTTTTATTTGCTATGAGAATCTATGCTAGTTTTATAGGTGGTTAGGTGGTTATTTGTTTTAGAGGGATTATATCGCCTCGTTTGGCAGTTGGCGTAACTAATGAGGGTGTTTCTTTTCTTTGCAGCTTCCCTCACCCGCCAGCCCAAGACGTTCAACGCCAATGCGTATCCGCTCTCTGTTTTGCGGATAGCGGTTGATGTTTACTACTTACCTTGGTAATCTCGAAGATTTAAGCTTGCCGTCAAGCGGTAAAGAATAAATGGCTTATGTAATGCAACGGCCCGTCAGATACTGCAAAGTGAAATAACCATTTCCAGTTGTAGTTAAAACTTTGTGTTAAGTATTATAACTACCCATTAATTTTTCAATGTAAGCTTATTCGCTGGCCTAATTTTTTTTTACTCGCCCGTTTGCTAGTTTCATTCGCAAAGGCCAGCTAGTCTTTTTCTTATTAATTCCAGGGGTATTCTTCGTGTAAGGGGAATCCCCTTGTAACCAATTTAGTCTTATTGTGAGCATTTTTGGCGTAAGTTAGCGTCTTGGCTCCATTACAGAAGTTTATGATTAATGACGTGTATTCGTCTTTTCTTGTACAGTTTATTTGGTTATTAAAAATTGGTAAAAATATATATTACTTGTCGGTCCATTTCTTGTCACTTCATACTTCCACTGCGCATATACGTGACAAGGAATATAAATTTTATGTGGTAGCTTCTGCGGTTTGGATCCGCAAATTTTCTTTGCCCGCCCAACCCACCCAAAGAAAATTTGGTTATCACGTTACAATTGACTTTCGGGTTAATTTACTAAGGTTCTGGTGTGTCGTATTGAAACGGCAGTTACGAGGGGTTGAATTGTGCGTTTAGGGAGCGTTGTTTCGGTTTAAAAAAAAAGGTGTGGCTTGCTCGGCGGCATTAGAAATTGAGAGTTGCTCGTTGCAAATCGCTGCTTGGCAAAGAGGTTTGGTATTGCTTGCGCATAGAAACAGGAATATATATTTAATGGAGATAAAGATATAGTTTCTAGCGAGAAAGTTAGAAGGCTAAAGGCGCTGGAAGTTGAATTTGGTAAAATTTAACAGTATTTTTTTTGGTGTGCGCATCTTAAGTTGATTTTGAGACGAAGTTTCAAGTTTCATTTGTAGCATCGAGATTGATAAAGTTAAGCCAAGTTAGGTGAATTTTAGAGGGATCCGTTTTTAAGGAAAATTGTCAGAAATTCAGTATGAAGCAGAAGTTAGAGCAAGAAAAGATGCAAAGGGAGATAATAAATAGATTAAAGACAATTAAGTGGGACAAGCAGGACTTGGCTCAATTTCATAAATGTTTCGGGGTGTTAGCTAAGCAACTTGAACGTATTTCAGAAAATGAAGTAATATTATGTACAAAAGAGCCATACAGGATAAATTGGGATAACATTTCAGTCCTATGGAATTTAAGGGGTTGGCTCAGCTAATGCAGCATGCCAAACAGGCAATAGCCCAGGGGAGTGTAGAGGAGAATCAGGGCAAAGAGTCAAGCTTAAGGCCCCTTATATCAAGTTGGATGCAGGACTCGGAGTTAATAGGCCAAATAAAAGAGGGTTATAGCAACTGCACATTTACAAAGACGCTACAGTCAGAGTGCAAAGAATCCTATTTTATCGAAGAAGTTCTAATATATAAGCGAGATGGGGATAAGATGAAGCTGGTAGTGCCTAGGATTCAAAAGGTGATACAAATACTAATGGCAGTATCTCATAAGGATCTGGCCACGGGGCATTTAGGGATATACAAGTCATTAGCTAAGATTAGAAGATAGTTCGTGTGGAGAAACATGACTAAAGATGTAGTGGCGTTTATTAGGCAGTGTCTGGAATGTCAGGCGATTAAAGTAGAGCGAAAAAAGCCATATGGAGATTTGCAACAGTTAGCAGTCCCAACTCAGCGGTGGCAAATGATAACGATTGATTTTGTACTTCCCCTTCCCAGGTACGATAAAGGGTCCTGACGTCTTGTTAACCGTCACTGACAAACTTACTAAAAGAGTGCGATTAATTCCTTGCCAGTCCACTATTTCGACTGAACCGCAAAATTATTGGTGGATCACATTATAAAGATACACGGATTCCCGCAAGCTACTGTGTCGGACTGAGACGTGAGGTTCACGGCCGCACTCCGGAAGTTTATTTTTAAAGCGCTGGGGACGTCGTTGAGATTTTCTAATGCTTATCATCCCCAGTCCGACAGTCAATCCGAAAGGACTAACCAAACGGTTATACAAGTCCTTCGAAATTACATCGACTTTGAAAGGGCGGACTGGGACGAGTTTTTAACGATGGCTGAGATTGCCATCAACAGGTCAGTGTCGGAAGCGTCTAAGATGACCCCATTCTTTGCAGACCTGGTAAGAGAAATAACTATACCACCGTCTATTAACAAATACGTTAACGCTAGATTGGACAAAGGCAGGTATACCGCCCATCTTTTTTAATATTGAAGCAAGCGCGTAGCGCTATTATTAAGGCTAATAAGAAGTATAAAGTGTATTATAATAAAAGACACACGAAGTGGAACCTGAAAGAAGGTGAAAAGGTATGGGTGCTAGCATCGAGAGTAAAGCAAGCGAGACCTAAGGTAGGAAAAAAATTATTCAGCAAGTATGTAAGACCCTTTAAGGTGATCAAAGTACTGAATAAGATCACCGCGCGAATTCAGATACCAAGAAAATGGGGAGGGAATAAAACTCTTCGTTGTTCTACTTAAAGAAGGATCGAAGTAAACAAATATATAACCCAGAAAAAAGTACAAATAAGGGCCTGAATATAAGGACGTTTATAGGGTGAAAGAAATTCTTGATGTTAAAGGGAAAAAGCCCAAAAGAATGTTCTTGGTAAAATGGGTGGGATATAATAAACCCACGTGGGAACCGGAAACTAATTTGCATAGGCTTAAACAACCTTCCTGGGATGATGCCTGGTACACTGCTTTCGTCTTTAACACATTTTAAATCTCAGATTAAAAGAATAAATCATTAAGGAATGACATAACCAAGTACCAAAAGGTTAAACTAAGCCATTCGCGGAAGTATATTTTTAAACCGACCTATGTTAACATTGTAAGTTTTTAATGCATCATAATGATACCATTAAACCAAGTACCTTTGAAATAATGTCAACTATCATTAATATTATGTTATATTCATTCATGACACATCACTCGAAGCCGTTTGATATATTACATGCTACATTTTAACATTGAAAGTACTGATGAACCATAATGGTTCCACTAAATCAGGTTCCTTGAAACCAATTTGGACTGTCATTAATTTTACGTTATCTTCCTTCATGACACCTTGTTCCAAGTCGTTTGATATATTACATGCTATATATTAGTATTGAAAGTTCCAATGAACCATAATGGTTCCACTAAACCAGGTTCCTTGAAACCAATTTCAACTATCATTAATTTTACGTTATATTCATTCATGCCATATCATTCCAAGTCGTTTGATATATTACATGCCATATTTTAGCATTGAAAATTTTTGAGGGTGTCATAAGGGTACTATTAGAGCAATGTGTCATATTGTTTCTGTTCGGGAAAACTCAGATTTTTTTATGTAAAAATAGATATAATTTTATTTGTAATTAATTATTCTATTTTTTCAATTCTTTAGGGTTTTTTTTACTGTTTTGCAGACAGTGATTGTTGAGTATATTTTGTTTTAATAAATGTTAATTAAAAAATCTCCACCTAATTATCACTGTCTGCAGCTAGTTGTCCCTCGCGAATAATTTTCGTGATCACGAGGACGTGTGGCCCACTATTGTTGATGTTCTTTCCGTGGTTACTGTTCTTATTTCAGACAGACCACTTCCAGCTTCTGGCTTGACCAGTCGTCCCTCCTTCTGGTCCTCCACGTCCTTACTAGCCTGCAGCATGGCGTTCAACTTCCATTTATCATTTCCATTCCAATGCTCTGCAAATTACTCATACCCTGCCTTTCGATGTTTAGTTTCTTATTGAATTTCTCACTTTCTCGCGGCCGCCATGATTCTTTACCGAGCAGCATTGTTTTGCGGGTTTACCCATAAGGTAATAATGAAATTTCTTTTAATGCTATTTCAACAATAACGCGCATAAGGGACGTCATGCTGCACATTTTCAATCTTATTCCCCATTAATAATTAATTATTAATTTGCAGTCTTTCTTTAGACGTTAAATGGGAATTTTGAAATTTCTTTTCCTTATTCTTTATACGGATTTGGTCTGTCTCAATTGTTTTGTATTTAATCTCAATTCGCTCAATGTAGCGATTAATATTTCTCGTTACAGTGTTTTGCTGTATTTAACGTACATTTAAGGATTTCTTCATTTTATTCTGAGAAATATTTTCTTTTGTAATTGAGATCGCAATGCCTATTCCTCAATTAAATCATATTGTATAGAACATTCTCTTGTACAGAATTTTTGTATTTTATAAATAAATATCGCAATTTAAAAAAAAATAAAGTTTTTTAATACAGTCTCTTAAGTTTTGGGGTTCTTTCTTTAAAGTACCACTCATTAAATTCTATTTATTTTGCTCCCCCCTCTGAACCATATGGTAGCAGAGGTTCGTGGTTTCTTTCTTTTATTTTACCACAATATGGAGGAATCTTATTTTGAAGAGGGTCGTTCCCTCCCTAGGCCAACGAGTGCCAATTATATTCAATGCCATATCCAGTTTTAACCTTTCTCGAAACCAAAGGGCTTTTCAAATATGTCCAAGAAAAGATCTCTCTCCCTACAGAAGCATCAGCCAGCTCATCCATGCGCCTTGATTGGGCAAGAGTACGGCACTACCTCCTGAGTATGGTGAGTGATGATATTGTCATCATGCTTCAAGATGACAATCCCTATACATTGTGGGAAGCAATTAAGCGTCGATATGGAAGTCCGGATTTAGTGACACTGGCTGAAATAATGCGGCGTCTCTCAGCCGTGCGTTTCTTAGATGCTGATGATCTGAATGCCTATGTAGCAAGAGCGCTACAAATCCGTGCTCAGTCTGGAGCCGTGTCCCTGGTTCTGGATGATAAAATTTTGATTGACCATATGGTCGCAGGTCAACCCTTAACTTTTACTCCATTGAGACTCGCGGTCCAATCAAACCCATCAATGTCAATTGAAACCTTCCTTAGTCAACTAATTGTGGTTTTTAAGGATCACACCACACTAAATTCCTCAATAGGTGTTGCCTCGTGTGTACATCCAAATGCCCGTCGAACAAATGACGTAACCTGCCATAATTGTGGAGACCGAGGACACGTAAAAACGGTTTGTCCGTCCAAAATTTATCCCACTGCTGCGGGTCCAGCTACTTCACACACCGCGATACTCTCTCGTTCGCAGGATTCTGCATCAACAAAGCACATGCCTCGTGCATTAGCTTAATGTCCTAAGCGTAAGCCTCGCAAATCGGGTACAAAAGGACAAAGCAAGAAACCTGCAGCCAACTGTGTTTGTGAATTGCGTGTTGATACCATTGTTGCAAAAACTTTGTCTTACATTGTTGGTCATGCGATATTTCTCATTAATATGCCCTGCCATAACCATGAATATCGATTTTTTATCAATAATTATTATTTTTTCGAAATCTGAAGTAGACAGTGACCTTCCTCATGCTTTGAAGGTCATGTATGCGAAATTTCATCAAGATCGGAATAAAACTGTAGATTTGTATAAAAAACATACAGACAAACAGACCCACAGACAAACCCACAAACATCCTTCTTTATATATATAGAAGACTAGAAGAGGTACCCGGCGTTGCCCGGGATAATTACACTTGCACAAACTTTTCCTTTCATTGTTAGTCATGAGATATATATTGTTGGTTCATGCAGTGTGTTTGTGAATTGCGTGCTGATACCATTGTTGATACCTATTGTTGTACAAACTTTGCCTTGCATTGTTGGTCATGAGATATTTCTCATTAATATGCCTTGCCATAACCATGAATATCGATTTTTTATCGATATTTATTATTTTTCCGAAATCTGAGGTAGACAGTGACCTTCCTCATGCTTTAAAGGTCATGTATGCGAAATTTTATCAAGATCGGAATAAAACTGTAGATTTGTATAAAAAACGTACACACAGATCCACAGACCCACAGACGCACAGACCCACAGACGCACAGATCCACAAACATCCTTCTTTATATATATAGACTAGAAGAGTTACCCGGCGTTGCCCGGGATAATTACACTTGCACAATCTTTTCCTTTCATTGTTAGTCATGAGATATTGATTGTTTGTCATGCAGAGCGTTTGTGAATTGCGTGTTGATACCATTGTTGATACCATTGTTGATACCTATTGTTGTACAAACTTTGCCTTGCATTGTTGGTCATGAGATATTTCTCATTAAAATGCCTTGCCATAACCATGAATATCGATTTTTTATCGATATTTATCATTTTTCCGAAATCTGAGGTAGACAGTGACCTTCCTCATGCTTTGAAGGTCATGTATGCGAAATTTTATCAAGATCGGAATAAAACTGTAGATTTGTATAAAAAACAGACCCACAGACAGACCTACAGACAGACCCACAAACATCCTTCTTTATATATATAGAAGATAGATATATCTCTCCATTTAAAATTGCTGGGTGGGGTCGTACAGGTACCACTTGTGCACGTGCTATTGAAGAGATTTAGATAATATTTGTGATTGATTCGTGCCATGTACCATATTCATCGACTGACGAAAATAATAATGAATAACCACATCTATCTCGTCATTACGATTTGTTTGATATATTACTCAATATATCTTCCCATTGAAAATTGCTAGGCGGGAAAATAGAGGTACCATTTGTGCACGTGCCAACGAACCGATTTAGATAATATTTGTAACTGGTTCGTGCCATGAACCATATTCATCGGCTGACGAAAACAGATTTTGAAAATCTTTCATAGCCTCGGAGAAGTTTGAGTTACAGACAGACGGACAGACAGACAGACACGTTTCCCCACACTGATAGCATAAAGCACTTTTCGGTACTTAATAATGTGACAAAAACTGAGGGAGCATATGTCTAGAAAACCTACACAATGAACCTCATGTTGACCCTCACAGGAAAGGCACTAGAAGAAAATAAATTGGGGTTGATGAAAATAAATAAAAAAAAAAAAACGAAAAAAAAGAAAAGAAAAAAAGAAAATATTAAAGCAATTAGAAGTTAGAAAAAAGAAAAAAAAAGGAAAAGAAAGAATTGAGAAAATAATTTCAAAATGGTCATTGGAGGATTTTTTAACGCCATTACGTCCGATATTAATTAATAAATAACAAAAAATAGTAAAGAAAATTCCACGGCCTGGATTCGAACCAGGGACCTCTATTCTGGACCTCTGGGTTCTTTACTATTTTTCGCTATTTATTAATTAATATCGGAGGTAATTGTATGAAAAAAATTCTGCAATGGCCAATTTCAAATTATTCTTATAATAATATTCGCCATTTAATTGTAAACATAGTCCTGGCTTGCGAACAAGGAGCCGAGCTTTAACCTATTTTTTAGTAGCGAATTAGTGGTTAGAGCGTTGAGGCGTATATCCAGATTCCCTGGTTCGAATTCAGGCCGTGGAATTTTCTTTACTATTTTTCGCTATTTATTAATTAAGAACATAAATGGACATGAGAGTCTTTGGCAGCAGATAAATTAAAATCTATAAAAGTAACCATATACTTCTTAACTAACTTATTAACGGGGTTTATGCCATTGAATTCCATCGAATAACGGAATAATGAATTCCATCGAATAACGGAATTTATAACATAACCTTTACGTGTCGCCCTTAATGATTGAAAATTAAAATCTGTTAGTAACGGATAAACGTTAATTCTGCCATTATAGACCCTTAATACGTTAAAAAGACAGTTTTCAATGATGCGGTGAACGTTAAAATTGTTCTGAACTAAATATATTACGTTGTTTTTCAGATGCCTGCTCAGGAAGATATTAAAACTAAGAGATTTGCTCTTAATTTTGTTCAGGGATTGGACGTTGCCGCCGGACCAGATTCAAGCGCAATAAAGTATCTTAAGAATGACGAAAGCTTTGAATAAACGTACTAAAGACTCGAACACCCGAGAAAAATGTACAGATCTCTTTATCATACCTAGTCTGCGCGAAATATCCTTATGAATCTCATTAATGTGGTTACCGAAAGAACAGTTATCTGACAAAGTCACTCCGAGATCCCTAATAACGTTGGTCCTAGTAAGAGTGTCATTGTTGACATGATATTTAAATAAAAAGGGCGCTGTTGATCGACTGAACGTGACGAAGAAAGATTATTTGGCATTTAATTCCAGACTGTTGTCTCTAGCCCATTGATGCACACGTAACAGTGTCTGTTGCAACCTATTGCAATCTCGCCAGTCATCTACGGCATAATATAGTTTTACATCGTCAGCGTACATCAAAATTTGCAGTTGGTAAGACGCAATCACATGGAGATGATCTGCGACGAAGATGTTAAATAATAAAGGACCAAGGGGAGAACCCTACGGTACACATCTTTTAATGGGAAAAGCGGTAAATGAATGATCTAAGAAACATATTCTGAAACTTCTGCCGTTCAACATTGAACTGAACCAATCTATGACACTATTTGATAGTCCAGCATAGTTTAACTTGGTCAGCAGACAAGAGATATTAACCTTTCAAATGCCTTTGAAAAATCCAAAAATAAAACATCTACTTGTTTCCTGTTGTCCAAGTGACGCGTGACATAATGCATAAAAATTGCAATGTTAGATTGAGTACTTCTACTGTTACAAAATTTGTGTTGAGCGTCAGGAAAAAAAGTCGCCACATGACCTGATAATTGGTCAGCAACCAAGGTCTCGAGAAACTTGGCAGGGAAAGATATAATAGTAATGGGCCTGTAGTCTTTTTGTACGGACGACTCCGTTTTCTTCGAAATTGGGTGTATTAGTAAGTTCTTCCAGGCAATGGGATAACATCCAATAATATAAGATATATTGAATAAATGAGTAATGGATACGATCATGCCATTTAAACGGCCCTTAAAAACAAAGTCAGGGATTTTAACAGACGTACAAGCTTTGGATGCGGTAAGTTTTTTTGAACGATAAATAATCTGCTGTGCAGATACCGTTTGAAGCTGAATATTTGTATTGATGGCATTCCAGTACTCAATAAGGGTGGCATTGTCCAAAGCAAGAGTAGCATCGTTATTCATTGTAAAGGCGAAGGTAGAAGCGATCTTAAATAACTCATCGTTTTCAAGTTTGAGGGGCTTAGACTTGCTCAAATTTAGACACTTCCGGGTAATGTCCCAGAAAGCACGCGGATTTCAGCAAATCTGTTCTTCGAGACCGCTGAAATAAGCTTGCCGATTGGCAGTCCATAACCTCTTAATAAGGGCGTTAGTAGGTCTTCATAGATACAGACACAACAGGAGGCGGGATAGAAGAGATCGTTGCCTAAAAAAAAAGAGAGATAAGGACGCCCTTCCTATGTTTTTTACTTTGACAATGGTATGGTCTCTGTCCCAGATTTCAGCTGTTTTCTAAGGTCATGCCACTATAGTAGTATGTCCAGTTTACTTTATTCCAAGGTTTTTGGGTCTTGTCCTATTTTTCTTGTAAAACCATCATTTAAAAAATCAAATAAATAATGTTTAGTTTTTAAAATAAATGTTTTTAATATTTTATTTTATTTCTTTATTTTAAAAGAGATGTACAAACCCGTTATTGGGGAGCACCTAGAGAGCTTCGGATAATGAATATTATCTGAGCAATAAAAACAAATTTAAATAATGTTGGGGATCGGTGACTGCAAAGAACAATGGAAATCCCTTTTCTATAGAAGAGAAATTGAATTTGCAAAGAAAAACCTCTGTGATATATGAGTAATTTTGCTTTGATGTTATAAAGGAAGACTAGGTGTTGAAATTAAAACAGATGTGAAATGTGCTCGGGGGTTCAATTCAAACGGCATTCCAGATTTTATTTTTAAGGAATGTTGGGATATGTTATTTAAACAGATAACTTATGTTTATAATTTAATTCTTAAAACCACGATTTACCCAACTAATTGAAAGAACACTTTAGTCGTCCCTATTCCTAAGACTAATAAGGCAAACTCACCGGGCCTATAACTCTGGTACCTTTTCCAGCAAAAGTTTTTGAATCAATAATATCGCGAGATCTTCAATCCTATTTTCATTCGATTATGCCTGATTGGCAGCATGGCTTTATTAAAATAGGTCAGTTTCAACAAATTTAATTTGGCTTACTAGAGATCTGGCTGATCACTTGATGATCGAGGCCAGGTGGACGTGATCTACTTTGAGTCAGATCATTTGTCGCGGACGAGAAGGAGAACGACCGAGAAGAATGATCAGACAAAGGCTAAGTCAGAGGTTAAGACACGGAGAGCGGGGCCAGTAAAAAGATGGGCAGAGAAATCGCCGAATTCCTTCCCCCTTTCTAGGCAGAATTTTAGACAGTGCCGAAATTTCGAGAAAGAAGATTCTCGTCGCCCATTCACTCAGAGAAGTATTCATAATGAGCTGAGCAGCAGGGCGATTAAAAAGGCCACCCAGACACGGAATCAGGGGGGAGAGTTCGGAGGCAGCCAGCGCCGAAGACCGAGAGATTCCCGAGGCCAAATCAAGACGGAACGAAAGCAGGGACGATCTGGAGACCAAGCTGTGTTCAATGGACGAGATTTTCCAGCCGGAGGCGAACAAGGAACTTGGGCATATCGTAAGCAGCCTTTCATATTCCGTTCTTGTCATAAATCAATTCGAGGAACTCTCGCAGGCAATCCGTCATTTAATGGAAGTGAAAAGCAAACGACCAGTGGGACCAGCGCGAAGCAAAGAAGCTCGGGCCATCGCATGAAGGAGGAATACCGAGGCTACGGATCCAGCAGCTGAATTCCCCGAGACAGACCCGGACACGTCATTGAAAGAGTGAACGGATCAGTAATACTTTTCATCCACCAAATAATCACGAACGAAGGCAACCCTTACCTCAGGCAAGTGCACGGACTTATAGATTATCAAATGTTAATCCCGACACTGTTTTGAATCTTATAGACGTGCATTGTGAACCGACTACAGAAGTGGACACTCCCATAACGGAACCTGGACACTCCCTTAAAGATTGTAATGCAGCCCCGGAGGGGCCTGAAGCCGACAATTGTATGGTCCCAAGCGGCTTTTAAAGTTACTCATACTTTTCTTTAAATACATTGTAACATATTACCGCAATGAATCTATTAAAATTATTAATAGAATTTAAAGCTCTCACATTTTCACTCTCTGTTTTCGACTTAGGCTAGCCTCTGGGGGGATAGGTGATAACTGAAGGTCCTTGACCTTTCCCAGCATAAATATAGATCGTGATACTTTGACCTATCGAAAGCATTTGTTCAACAACATCGACTACTTTCTAAACTTATGGTTTTAGGTCTAAATGAAAAAGCGTCTGATCTTATAAAAAATATAGTCGTAGATAAAAGCTTTAGGATTAAGTTTAGGGACAATTTATCGGATCAATATACAACTTTTAGTGGAATCCCGCAAGGTTCCCCTTTGGGACCTTTGTTGTTTAATCTGTTTATAATTGACCTGGACTGTTATGTGAACATAGAATGGGTAAATCTTTTAGTTTATGCAGATGATGTCAAAATTTTTAAAAGTATTAATTCGATTGTAGATGCATATGAACTTCAAAATCAAATAAATAATTGTATGAAATGGACGGAAATGAATTCTATGAACCCAAATGTAAAAAAGACACATCAGGTTACCATTTCAAAAAAGAGTAATCCCGTCTTACTTGAATGTCGAATTGGGCAGTCTAATATTAAAGGTAAAACATATCCAGGATATGGGTGTTTATTATAGTGAAAGTGGAACGTTTAATGAACATTAAAATAAAGTAATATTTAAGATCTCTAAGTTAAAAGGGCTTTTTAAAAGACTATCCAACTTTTTTAATAATCCCATGATTTTCATAAAGCTCGGTCGAAAGTTCTTCCTATTATCAATTTTGCGATCAAAATTTGGTATGCTCCATTAGGTGTTATTAATAACAAACTTGAAACAAAGATAAATAGATGGCCTTAGGTTTTTGTCTAAAAAAATTCTTGTTATCCCAAAAAAATATAAAATATAAATCAAGTTGAAAAAAGGCTAATGTTTAGAAAAAGTACAAACAAATTTCTTGCGTAATCTTTTCAAACTCTTTCATCTTACATCTTTAAATAATAGTATTCATATAACTAATACTTATCTTCTAAAATATTTTACATGTGATAAACTATCTAAGAGAAGGTATATATTTGATGTTTTCTATTTATTTAAGCTCTATCATAATATCATTTACTCTTCTAAATTTCTTAATATCGGCCTCGGTGGCTCCGTGGTTGCGTGATCGCCTCTGAGGATTTTTTCAGGGGGAAAATTCGAAGATCAAGCACTTCTTTTGGAAGGGAAGTAAAGCCGTTGGTCCCATGTAGTAGTTTGCCGGCTGCACGTTAAAGAACCCTTACGAGGCAAAATTTGCGGCCCCTATAGCAATTGATAAGGACATTAATGCCAAACAAACCAAACCAAATTTCTTAATTATGTCCAATTGCTTGTACTCAAGCTCAATTCCCGAAAGAATGAAAATTTTTATTTACCGTTACTAAAGAAAACAATTGTAAATAATTTACCCTTCTATAGAATGTTTAAATTATGCAATATTATATCCACTCTGATTGATATCAGTGCAATGAATTATGAACAGATTAAAAGTACAACACTCTTTAACCACAACTAAAAAAGGCGTTAAACAAGAAATAAAACAAAAAGAATGAAAAAAACAATACAACCTGTAAACGTCTTTCGAAAGCTTTGCTTTCATCTTCAACAGACAAGGAGAACCTCAAGAGAATTTATCATTGACTCTTTGTTATTTCATATTCTGATCTGAATATTTTGTTAATGGTAAACGTGATTCATAGATTTTTAAATTAGTGCTATTGTGTTGGATTTATGCATAGATATAGGTGTATGGTATAGTAGTTGTGGGTTAGTTAGACGGCATATTCCAGTAAGAATGTTATGCTGTAGTAATTATTAATAATGCGAATTATTGTGTAGGTTATCGCATCTTATTGCTAGTTTAAGTGAATACATTTAGTTAGAAAATCCTAGCAATATTCCTGTAGTTACGATTTTGAGATTTGATCGTATTTTGTGATATGTGTAGGTGATTCTTAGCAATGTAAGAATTTCATAGACTTAGACGTTTGATATAATTGATGTAGTTGATTGCAGCGTTTAGTTGCTGTCATTTACCAATTATTCATTATAGCTTTTTTGATTTTGGTATTTAATAAATGATTACTGTTATTTATTTCCGTCACTGTTGCAATTATCCCGGGCAACGGCAGGTACCCCTGCTAGTAGTAAATACATAAATTATACTGTGGCAACATTTGAATAGGAGAATGATTGGATAAGGAACCAATAACAATGAAATTATAAGGAAATCTTGAGAGGAAAATTGATTGAAATATAAAGGAAAAATTGATGTCATAACGCAAACAAAATTGAAAACGCGGACCTAGTAGAAAACTCGTTCAGAGTTAACATAAACTTAAGTATCAATAAGAAATGGAAAAGAAAGTAAGTATACAAATTTGAAAAAATACAAGATATTGGATAAAAAATTTAAATATCAAAAATGGTTTGCCAAGGAATGATTTAAGGAACACACAGACTCCTACAAGAAACAAGTTAATAAATCACACTACATGATCCACCTTGCTTGCACGGAATATGCCCCAAAAGAGCAAAGTGAAATAATGACCATTCTCCATCTATTCAACGACCCATTCAAGACCGCCTCTCTCGAAGCTATTGAGATCTTTAAAACTAAGATCTCCTCTTGAGATCTCTCAATTGCCAAACCGTTTTTGATATTTATTCTATTTTAAATTCTTCATCTGATAACTTGTAATTTTTCAAATTTGTATATTTACTTTCTTTTCCTTTTCTTATTGATACCTAGTTTATGTTAACTAAGAATGAGTCTTCTAGTAGGTCCACGTTTTCAATTTTGTTTGCATCATGACGTCACTTTTTCCTCTATATTTCAATCCATTTTCCTCTCAAGGTTTCCTTATAATTTCATTGGTATTGGTTCCTTATCCAAATGGAACCACTATATAATTTATGTACTATTTGTTATTTCTTGATCCAATCATGTTATCATTATGTACCATATTTTCTGTATATAAAGGCTTATGTCCTCTTGTGTGTATCCTTGATAAAGCCGGGAATAAATGGCAAAACTAGTCGAAAACTCTGTTCTCCCATTGTTGTATTATAAAGTCTCTACCAATTTTTTCAATAATTATGTCAAAAAGTAATGTGCCCATTTACTGGCTAATATGACATTGTGTGCCGAAGGGACAAGAAAATTTCAATACCTGATTTATAACTTTCATTTAATATATCGTGAGTCCCTTCTTCTGAAGGTAGCAAATAAGAATGCCCTTTTCTTGGATTAATACTCTGTAGAAAAATAAAAATTTATTTTTTTTATTATATCCAATATGACGTATAGTGGGTTAGCATGAGATGTGAATAAGTCTGCCCACATTTCTAAGCCATGTGAACTCAACAAATGTGTCCAGCTGCTTGAGACTGGCACTAGAAGTTCCAGCTGACTTCATTGTAGCAGTCGACATATTTCAGAAATTCTGGGTTGGGTGTCTTAGCTGTCCTTGTCTCACTTTAGTTGCCGCACTCATGGTGGAGCTACTACGCCTTTGCTATTCATATCACTATCAGCAGCATTACCATCTATCATAGCTGCTACCCTTGAAACAGTTGAGTGATGTTTCATATGGTGATGTGTTGCTGTCAGAGTGCCTGTATATACACACTCAGTGGCTATTTTCTTATAACCACCTTCTCAGTACTTCAGAGAACTTTTTAGAGGATACTGTAATTTGCTGCACTGTTGCCTTTTACAATTCTGGACACTCCGAGTTCCACCCGAGTATTTACAAATCCATGGTTAACACAAGTTGCACATTAAGATTCTGTTTTCTGGCCGACATTCCAGTTTACACACTTCAACAACTCCAGCTCTTGAACATTTCACGAATGTGGTGGTTTCACTGACACGGCTCCGAGCTCCTACAATCATCATTGGTAAAAGTCTGTCAGTTCGCGATGTTCACTATATCTTCACAAAAAATTATAATTATTAGATAAAAATGAAAAATAAATAATAATTAACAAAATAATTAATAAATAATAAATAAAATCAAA
Organism: Rhysida immarginata; assembly: GCA_023313115.1. Classification (NCBI taxonomy): domain Eukaryota; kingdom Metazoa; phylum Arthropoda; class Chilopoda; order Scolopendromorpha; family Scolopendridae; genus Rhysida; species Rhysida immarginata. The sequence continues at coordinate 62,693 of JAHWFO010057264.1, forward strand.
ATAAAACTAGAAATATAAACTCAAATAAAAAGCTGACTATCCTTTATCAAAGCAAAAAAGATAATTCTCTAAAGGCAAATAGAATAATAGAGAATTATCCTGGAGTTATGATTAAAATAAAGTTTTTATTTGATTTTATATTTCTAATTTTATTTTGATTTTATTTATTATTTATTAATTATTTTGTTAATTATTATTTATTTTTCATTTTTATTTAATAACTATTATTTATTGTATTCCAGGGTTTTTGTGTCTCGTCCTTTTCTCTTATAAATATCCGTTCATTATATCTTCACAAACAAATCATTTCTGCTATTGTTGTAAGCACTGAGCTTTCCTTTTTACACTGTCTCATCCTCTCACGCCACAGCGAATGTTCTTGTAATCAATGATAAACACAGGCCCTAGCCAAAGCTTCCCAGATTATATAGGCTAATCCATATAAATGAAAAACTGGCGACAATAAAGATGGTGAAAGGTGGCGAAATTTAAAGTGTTACTAGTGCTATCTGTTGTCATAAAATCGAAATAGTTGACATCTTCTAAACAAATCTGGGAAAAATTAACTTGAATTATAAAAATTATCACATATCAACGAAATAAACAGGTTAAAGCAAGATTTTATTGGGTTGATCAAGGCTTCATGCTTACTGAAAAAATCTGAGAGGTGATGGCCATTTCTGTTTTTTTGTTCAATACAACTTAATTACTTTTAATGCCTGAGCCATGCAGTAACTTACGATTGCAGTAAAAGCATATTCTGTGCACTGATTTTGTAACCCTCAGTGGTTTTTCGAATGAGTTAGGTGGCAAAAGACAGGCCATGAGTGGTCGATACAATCACTTCATCAGGTCAGCGTGTTCTTAATGGCTGAAAATGGTAAAAATGGTGAAAAATGGTGGAAAATTGTGAAAATGGATGGAAATCACATAAAGTGTTGAATGAAGCTCCTTGCTCGGATTGTGGTTCCACACTGTCACTTCTTTTTCCTAGACTATGTCGATTTTCGAGTAAAATACTGCTTAAGAATTATATATGAATACAGGGTCACTGATCTATAACCACCTACATAATAACCCAAACAGCCTCCTTTTGCAGCCAAAACAGCATCTAGGCGACGGAGCATGAACTCAATGAGAGCTTGGAAGGTGGCAACAAGAATCTGTGTCCATGCGAACAGCAGACACCACCAAACTCAGGAAGATTTCGGGGTAGAGACCCTTGCTGCCTAACGTGTTGATCCATTTGTTCCCACATATTCTCGCAAGGATTACGATCTGAGAAGTTTGGAGACCAGGGTAGTAATTGGAACTCTCCTCATGCTCCTTGAACCATGCACGGCAAATTTTGACACTGGTATCTTCGGGTTTTCTCCTGGTTATTCCCTCTTTTACCTGCTGAATGATGAGAGCTTCACCCTCGAAAAGCACTTACAGGATAAGGTCGTATTTTTCCTTTAGTATTTTTGTTGTGGTCAAAGAGTCTTTTATTTATTTTATGTTATTACTTTCATCCACATTTCTTTCCCTTTTTATTTTTACTGGTGGTTCGCAATTTTTGTTTAAATCTAGTTTTATAATTTTCTGCCAACTCCCGGAAAAAAGTTTTTTTGACATTATACTGTTAAAAGATGCCATCATTCGCAGGATACACAGTTGCCATCCTGGTCCACAACAATGGATAGGTATTTACAGCTATTGACGGTACCTTCCAAGGAAGTAATGAACCCAAAACATGCCCAGGAGTAGTTAGAAAAATAGCCATTTTGCACCAATTTTGCTCGATATGGCCACCACTTCCTGTCCCACTTCCACTTCCTGCTCCCTGATTGGTGCGATCAGGTCACGTGACCGTCATTTTGTGATGTCACTTCTGGTCACGTGATCGGATGTGATGTTTTTCAAGATGGCATTGCACGACTTCCTGTTTCCGGTTTCTCTTTCGGTGTCGGTTTCCCTTTTGGCTTCGGTTTTCTTTGTCACAGTTTCGACTTTGCTCATCGCAATGCCCTCAGTTGGCAAAAAACTGTTATTTGTCTGTTTTCTGAGATGATATTAATATTTTTCTTTCCTTAGGTTTTTTTTATGATTTTATTGAGCTTTTGTAATATACATTCTATCATTATTTAACTTGTATTCAGAATAAAATTTATTTTTTAAAATTCATTCTTTTTGGGGAAAAAAGGATGAAATAGTAGTGAGTTATTCTATTTTTTTATTATTTTTTAAATTTATTATCATTTTTCTATTCAAAATGTTTAATTTCAATTTTAATAATTTCAAATTATTTATTAATGACTTAAACCAAATAATGGAGAATAATTTTTTGATGATAAATAATTCCTCTTATTTGAGATGAAGTTCTTTTTTCTAATAAAAAAATCCTGCTCACTTTTCTTTAGAAAATTTATTGTCATTATCGTGAGTGGGATTTAATCTGCTACAGACAATCAAACTTTTATTTTTTCTCCTCTTTTCAACCATTTTAATTTCTAAAACCACCAGAAAAAAGGTTTTCTCCTGTTATTGCTGCCAGATCTAGTGTATTTTAAAAGGAGTGAATAGACCATCTTTTTGTATTTGTCCATATTTGTATGATGTTTTGGCCATTTGGTCAACGATGGCCACCTCATACTCTGCTTCGTTGTAGCACTGCACTGTCTCTGAGATTTTGTTGGCGTTACCTGCAATTTTTACGTCAGAATGCATAGTGCTTAGAAAAACAACATTTGTTTACCATTTTTCTTGATAAATGTTCAGGATTATTCCATCATGCTTGTAAACTTTCGTGAAATGTAATTCTTTCTTCATTTGTTTATAGGAATGGGGATTTCTCTTCAAAATTTGTTCTCTGTTCCCAGAAGGCTTGTACCTAATTGTTTTGCCAGTTTTACAGAGGTACAAAAATTATTAGTAATTACATTTATTCCTTTGCCTAAGTAGGGTTGCATCAAACGCATGACCACGAGATGAATTTCATATGAAAATGAGTCATTTTGATTCCATCGGGCATCGTAGTGTTAAGTGCCTCCCTCATCTGCGCATACTCACCAAATTTGGTACCGTCAGATTACCATATCTTTGGTTGAATAAAGGAGCACCTTGGAGGGCAGAAGTTCAAGACTGATGATGATGTCCAATCGGCGAAAGACATATTCTTAGGCGGTATCAAAGCATTTCCTATTCTATGGTGTAGGTGCATTCTGCTTGGAGGGGACTATGTTGAAAAATAATGTATAGCAAACATTCTCCTTGCAGTAAAATAGTGGTATAAAATTAATTGCGGTTTTCATTAGATTCTCCCCCCATAGTTTACATTGAAAAGCCATTTAGTTAAAAGAGACAAACTGATTTTCCTTAAAATGATGGGTTTATAATCAACTGTGAATATCTATGAAATTATTTCCTCTTATTATTTTAAGTCACATTACTTTAAATTAAAGTATAGCTTACAGGATCCAAATAAGTAATTATCATTTCAGAATATTAAACAATTTAATAGAATAAAAATGAAATCTTTAAATTATTAAAATGATACTGGAATATTTCAAAATCGAATGAATGAAAAAACAAAACAGAGTATAGATGAATTTTCCATTAACTTACACTAAGTTCCGGGAATGGCATATTCCAAAGTTCATCTGCACTATATATTTTATCATCAAATTTTTCATCTAACATATCCATAAGGGCAATATCACAAGTATTATATTTAAGATACATCTGATTCTTGAGAAATGTTATATTGTCACTTTCTAAACAAACTTCTGCAGTTGGATAATCCATCTCTTTATATATCTGGACTTCAATTGTTTTTATGACAGGAATAATGACAAAGTACTCATAACAACATTTCAGTGCAAGAGGAAAGAATATCAGCAATAACAGGATATTTTTCACAAGATTTTTTTTCCATGTGCTTTTTATCTTTCTGTCTTTCTTTGCTGTGATTGTTATCATATGGAGTATGCTAATTGTTTTTTCTCGGATGACATCTCTTGTTGTCAAATTAATTGAATTTTTTTTATAGGATTTAACAAATTGTACCATAAAAATATCTACAAATGACAGTATTGACCATCCGAAGCAGAGACCTAATAACCCCCCTACATCACATGAAAAGGATAATTCATCATAGATTAATTCTTCGGTTATTGTCTCTGTGATTGCAGGCATGGCAAAAGTAAGGATTGTCCAATTATACGAATTAGAAATAGTGGATGACTCCATGCCCGTAATGATTTCTGTGCACTTTTTCTTACATCCACAATTGGTCGTAGATATTCCCATATGGTAGGATATATACTTCATCGATGGCATCTGTAATCGTTTTGTTCGACAAAATGGAATACTCCTTGATGTCATCATAAAAGGATATCTATTGTATAGGAAAGAAAGAAAAGGTACTTCAGGCAGTTTTTTTAACATATAAAATAGAATATTTATTTTGGGAACATTCAACAAGTGTATAAAACAGAATTGTAGGTAATTTGAAATAAAATTAAATTAACGTAAGTTGAAATAATCAATCCAATAAAGTATGATCAAGTTAAAAATAAAATCTTTAAAATGAATTCAATTTGTAACAGGAAAGACTTTGTAATAGAATTTATTAATTAATTTACTTGCCATTCAGAATAAATGAAATTCAGTTTCAAAATGATTTATGATAACTGTAAAGAATGTATAATAGTAAGTCTTCTAAGACAATGGTAGACTGGTGATAATTACATAGCAATAATTTATAGACTCGGGAAATCTCTGAGGTTGACTTAAATTGTCTTAAATTTAGTGTAGGAATTAAATTGAAATTATACGAATATTGAATCAACAGTTTCATAACTTCTGTATTTAACTGACTTAACAATAGAGAAATGTTCACTTTAAAGCAGACTGAATTTGAGATACTCAAACTTTTGTAACAATTCAATTAATTGTAAGTCTCAATGTAATATAACAAAATGATCAAACTGGTTCAATTAAAGCTCAAAGAACTTATAGGATTAAATCTTTGTATGAATTGAATTAGAACTTTGTTTTGTGACTGGTGTCAGTGTGTTTTGTTTATAATTTTAGAAGAAATATATCAAATTTGTTCACTTTGAAACTATTTCCCCGGAGTTCGTTTGTTTGGTAGTTGTAACTGTGTAGAATGAATTTTGTGCTCGTACTGTTTGTGGATGTAGTGGGTTTGAAACGTGTAGGTGCTGTGTTTGTGATTGTTGGTGGCGATTTGAAGAGTGAATGTTGTGTTGTTTGATTTACAAAATGTTGCTGTAAAATTATTTTTTTTTGTTTATAAATCTATTTTCAGTTGTAGAAGTTGATTGTTATCCGTTGAGTCGATGATTACCGGGTAACAATCGCTTAAAACGTTTCTAGTTAATCACTTGTTAATGAGTTGCGGCTGCTTTTTCCTTTGTTGGGAGCGCGTTTTTTTTTTTCGAGTGTGTAGGCACTGGATGACAGCGACTGGAGCCGACGACATGACAGCGATCGTTCGACCTTCTTCCCCTCCCTGATGCGGCGACATTGCTACATAGTCGGAAAATCATGCCAGCTAAATAAACGGAGACAATAAGCGGGATCAGCGTCGTTGCGAACGAAAAACATTCAGATGGATAGACGTTGTTGCAAGCCATGATGTCTTTGGTTGGCCGAGGCGAGAAATTGTGCGGATGGAAGATAATTGTGTCTCTGAACGTATGTTAGCACACAGAGGGTGGATTAATAGCATCTTAATTGCGTCTTAATTGCCATAGGTGGTATTTCACATTAGTTGTAACGGGGTTAATGCTCTCTCCCCGATTTCCGAACCTAGGGTAGCGAATATGGATCTTAGGGGAAACTTTGATTAAAGGAGAGCACGACGCGTTCTCGAATTCAATCTGTTGTGCTAACGGTATCGGGACAATATGTTGCCAAGAAGACAATAGTATGAGCAACTTGTCTATGTTGAAATATCAGTTAAGACTTATTATTGTAGCAAGAGTTTTGTACTTTTTGATAGATTATTTGTTTAAATTTTGGGGCCCCAAGCTATAATTAGATGACTAATTATTTAATGCTTAATGCTATGACTATCTTAAAGAAATAAAATTGGATTTTATGATTCACTCTCACCTACTCCTTATATCACAATCATATCACCCGTGCAAGTTCTAGAAAAACCCACACCTGTTCGCGTGGGTGGTTAGTAAGGTACTGAGGTGCCTTCTGGCTCCACTCCACCCACGCTTCAGGGCACAGTTTAACGTGTATAGGTCTTTCCCACTAGAAATTTAAGAGTAAAATCGTTCCGTCCCCATATTAAGTGAATAGAAATTGTAATAAAAAAATGTGAATAGAATGGCCACTGAGACATTAACTTAGAAATGGGCTTTTTACCGTGACTTCTCAATCTGTCCACTCTTGGATGTCGTACTCGCTCTCTGGCTTCGTCGAAACGTCCGGAGGGGGAGGGGGGACTGGACAGCTCTTCTGAAGTGGCTGGCGGACTTCTCTGCTAGGCTCCTTCTACCACCACAAAATTATGTACTGTTCGGGGCAGTTTTTCTCTCTCAAACTAATTTCAACTTTCTTAAGCTATGGAAATTGATGGACCTGGTTCTCAGCTAGGTGGAGTCTACTTAAAAAAGACCTTGACATCGAACTAACGTAAGAATTACTTGGTGTGGACAGTAATTGAGAAAAACTAAAACCTAAACTGGAGTTGAAATATAAATTTAAAATTTCCTATGTCAATTCATTTGAATTTCAGACGGAGGCCAAATTAGAATAAAAAAAAAATACTGACTAGGTGAACTGCACACCCTCTTCTCTTAAAAGTCAAACATTCTACTGATGATTTCTTCCTCTGGAACTACTGACAAAACAGAACTGGTTTCATTAACCAATCAAATAGTTTGAACACACCAGACAACTACCAAAAGGTGATTTTTCTATCAATCAAGAACCTGGTAACATTTGCATCAACCATTTTCAAATTGTTCGACACTTATCACTCACGTAACAATTAGTCACATCTGGCCATCTTCACAGTTCAAGGTTCTCTCTTTGTTTGTTCTGAAATTCCTTTTTTACCCTTCTACATCCCATCTCGTATTCGATCCAAACAACTTTTCTAACTCTGCTAATACTCTTGGTTCCTTGAACAAAAGTCAAACCTACCCTATTCTATAAGGTATAAATTGAATCCTCAACGTTCCCCTTGTTGTTGACAGCAATTCTGGCATCGAATAAGGGCTTCTTAAAAATGAACAGAGAAAAACGTTTAAAAATATTATTTACTATTTAATTCTTTACTGTCTCTATATCCGTTCTAAAATCTTTCAAAATTTTAAACTTACGATTCAATAAACATGAATAAATTATTAAATTTGCACGATTAATGTAAATAAATTCTAAATTCTAAAATTGGCTAATTACTCATTATCAAAATCCTACACAGTTATAATTAAAATAGCCTGTTTATCAAATTAGCAGACTTTTTACCACAAATGTTGCTCTTAGGAGTAATTGAAAGGCAGAATTCGAATCTGGTTTTAGAAATTTTCTATCATGTCACAGTTAAACTTTATGCACACAGACGCTGCAATGCTAAATTAATGGGTGTGAAGAGAAACATCTGCAATGTCAAAGTATTCAAATTTTGGAGCCGCAAGAAAATTTATCAGGCCCAAACTCTGAATAAGTTAAAAACGTTTCATTGAAAAACCAGAAATCTGCACATGCTAGAAATATTTTGATGGTATATTTTTGAAAATAAGGTATTAAAATACTATGCATAAACGTATTTTAATGTTCAAAAAGTTGTAAAATAATATACTAGTGTAATTGCTGAAAAATATCTTCTATCTTTACACGATGACCACAACACATCTGGCAAAATTTTAACTTTCTTACACCAGAATTGAAGAAAAAAGTGATTTTTGTGATACCACAGGAAACTTTTTTGTAAATTATTAAATGTTCCTTTTGGATCAATTTTTTTATGGAATCAAAGATGTTTGTTGGTTTACAATATTTATTTCATTTTCATATTATATATTTCAATTTTTTTTGAAAAATTTATAGAAATCATTAGATAATGTCACAGAAATGAAATACGCAATTTCAAATTTTTTTTAGACTTTATTCATGAATGTTCACGAAAAATGAAAATAGTCATATTTTAGGTGGATTTATTCATGCTAAAAGGGTGAAGAAATTTTTTAAATACGTTATTTTTATGCTAAGTCATGCTAAGTTATTTTTTGATGAATTTCCATTTGAATTTATGTTAAATTGTAATTTGAGCTTGCTAACGTAAACACGTCATTTGATGCTATCGCATGCATTACCACATGATTAGCTTCCCCGATTAAAGTATTACGAGGAATAGCGCAAAGTTCAATTTTCCTTTGTTCTCTCTAATGAGGTTGATGACGTATTGCAAAAGTGACGTCGCGATGGGGGGGGGGGGGGGCGATTTCGAAAAGGCTTGGCTTTTAGGGAAATACTATAATATTTTCTAATTCCATTTAAAAATAATTAAGACATCGAAAGCAGGAATATCTTCTGCTGTTGTTTGTATTGGTTTTTCCCGTAATGGGGCGGTTTCCACTACATTTCTAGTTCAGGACATGATGTGGCATCAACCGCGCACGACTCTCGTGCAAGGGGTCTGTCATACGGAAATAACTTGTACACCATCCCATAAATCTCGCAAATCTATAAAAAATCTCATAGATTATCGGAGATTTTAAAAATCTCAAATCTGATATTTGATCTCTGCACCATCAAACGACCCACAAAAATTAGCAAAAACATGGCAAAAACTAATTTCTTCATCTTCGGATGTAACAGAAACCCGCAGAAAGCGTAAAATTGTTTTTTTTAAATTGTGTGTAATTCTGGTTTGCTCTAGTTTTGAAAACCTCGCGAATTCTCATTTCATTTCAAGTTTTCACTAATGTATACAGGGTGTCCCAAGTTGATTTACACACTCTTTGAAATGTTATAGCTCAGCAATGAAATGAGATAGAAATGTAAGGTTTGTTGCATATGATCCAGATGGTGCTGTAAAAGCATAGCAACACGTTCATTATAAACCAAAATGAAGGTGAGGCTTTCGATCGATGAATGTAAGTGGATACTGAAGTGTTATTGGAAAGTGGAGAATGTTGTTGAGGTTCAACAATGTTAGAGGGTTGAATTTAATACACCATCACCAACAAGGGTAACAATAACAGAATGGAATGGTGAAAGATGCTTTGAAGGGTTGGTATGGATTAAAGAGAAGTTCCACTGATAACGTGATTATTGATGCCTTCAATGAGGTTTTTGCATGATCCCCAAAGAAGTCAGCGAGGCAATGCTCTTGTGAAATTGGTATCACCAAATTTAGTGTTCATCGAATTTTGTGAGGTCAAAAATGGAAGCCTTACATTCCGCAACTTGTGCAGTGGTGGATTTCTGCAGAGGCACACTAGGCGAGCGCCTGGAGCATCATGAGTCAAGGGAACCTCAAAGTTCAACTCTCAAAATAAAAAAAATCGCAAATATGCCAAATGCTAAATCCTCCACCTCGATTGCAGTGGTGCTAGCACTGCCATTTTCTGGCGTTCTCGATCATAACGAGAATCTGTATATATATAAAGAAGAACGTTTGTTGGTGGGTATGTTTCATATACAAATCTACAATTTTATTCCGTTCTTGATGAAACTTGCAAACTTCATATTCAAAGCATGAGGAAGGTCACTCTCCACCTCAGAATTCAAAAAAATAATAAATATCAGTAATAAATCTTTGACAGTGCATAATGGCAGTGCATATTAATAAGAAGTATCTCATGAACAACAATGCAAGGCAAAGGTTGTGCTTTATAAATACGGTTCAATTTGTAACAATGCACTGAATTCCTGTTTTTCGGGTTTTTCTTAGAATTGACAGTTCTCAGAACTTAACATTTTCTTGAAAATCTTTAAAAAAGAACACTAACTGGAGATAAAAGAGTTACCAGATTATTGAGAAACTGAGGAAGTCATGAGTTATCACGTAGTTGCATCGAAATTTTCAGGCAGTCCGAGAAGATGCAAGCCTATCAACAGAAGAAATGGTGACTGCCAGACCACACAAAGTGATGAATGGCCAGTTATGCTTCAAGACATCTTGAATAGCAAAAACAGCTTACCTAATAGTGAATAAGTCCATGGGATTGCTGAGAACATAGACAGAAACGGTCATGTACATGTACTGCCACTGAAGAAGAGATTTGAACCATCAAAAGTGTACATCTAAACTAAGATTACGTGAATTGTTTAGGCTAGCTCTGCCATGCATAGACAGGTCCATCCATTGGGAGAGTTTAAAAAAAATCGAATTTCTATTGTAAGTTTTTACTGTAATAATTTAAAGCGTTTTTATGCGTTCTTTTTATTGTATATTAGCATTCAGATATTGCAAGCTTTAATCAAAAATAGAGTCCCAGCAACGCCGGAGATATCACCTAGCTCATTTAATAAATCCAAACATAGCCTAAAAATCCCAGATACATTTTGACTATATTCTATGTGAATGTGAGCGTTTTGGAATCCGACATGATGATGATGCGCAGTTGAATGTTCGTTTCCAATAATTATTATCAAATAGCATAAAATGATGATGCAATCACAGGATATAGATAAGGCCTTGTCTATCGAGGAAACAAAGGTGTCACAATGTCTTTCCTGAGCTCCCTAACAAACGTCCAGAAGATAGGCGAAAATTTGTGTGTTTTGAAAGGATAGACAGAGAACTAATATTGGTCAGATAAACTCTGCAGGAAAAAGACAAAAAGCTACCTGGGCGTTGGAAACATCAAAACAACGGGAACTTTCTCTAGAGTAGGAGGCGTTTAAAGTATCAAGTGATGTTTCCCGGTGGTGAAGATGGATATAATTTTTATCTGAGACAGGTCAACAAGACGTTAAATAAAGTCCCGGGCAACACCGGGATATCAGCTAGGCAAAGTTTGGACAATATTTCGCAATTTTAATTTCAATAAACGGTTCAAGGAACGCATGGACTCCTACAAGAAATAAGATAATAATTCACACTGTGCGATCCACCTTGTTCGCACAGGACATGCCCCAAAAGAGCAAAGTAAAATTATGACCATTCTCCATCTACAGTGTGTTCAACTATTATAAGACACTCTTAGTTTTTGCTTTAAAGCCTAATATGAGTGAATATTTACTATAATTTCTGTTCCCGTGAAAAAGGGCACTAAAAGAAATACAACCATCATCCCTTCAACCAGAATGTGCATGTACAGGGTTGTGCATAACCTTTTGCTAGGGGTCTGGAAAGTAAACAAAACTAAGTGGAATGTTCTGCGGTTGATAATCAAAAAGTACGTTTATTTCTGCTTTTATCACATCAATATTTAGTGTGGCCACCACCTGCTTCTCGAACAGCACGCATCCGTTTCGGGTAGGAGCGGAGGAGTGTCTCAAACAGAGCAGTATCGTACTCCATGTCCTTCAGCACAGATGTCAGGTGTCCCATTAGAAGGTCTCGAGAATACCGATTTTCACCACGTTCTTGAATCATTAAAGATTCCACTGCGTCTTTTAACACGGCTCCAAAATGTTCAGCAACGTTTAGGTCAGGGGATGCACCGGGCCATTCGTTTGATGAGAAGAAATCAATAGCACTTTCTCTTAGGATTTGCTGTGTTGCATTAGCCTTAAAACGCTGCTCTTCACTGTCATTTATTAAACCAGCCATATTTGTTTGATACCAATAGACGCACAATGAACTACTCTCTGCCGAAGCGTCATAAGAGTGTGCTACAACGCTGCGGTTTAAGTAGCAGTCCCCTAGCAAAAGGTTATGCACAACCCCGTACTTCATATCTATGCAAAAATATGCTAAAAATCAGGTGTTCAAAAATTATAAGACATCGTTTTTGGCTTGTCAACTGCTATTTGTCTTCCTCCAAATTTTCAATATGCCAAGGGGTAGCAGCTTATCTGAATATGAGAAGGGCCAGATTGACTCACTTTACGATCAAAAACTATCATTGGCTGCTATATTTCGTAAAATTCAAAGGTCCAGATGTGTCGTTCGAAATTATTTGAAATTAAAACACAATTATGGGACTAAAAACCATCATAGAGGACGCAAACTTCTCCTAAATCCTAGAAATAAAAGGGACATTGTTCGAAAGTTAACCAGTGGCGAATACTCTTTAAGGGAAATACAACGGTCCATTCCAGTACAAGTCTCTCTGAGCGCAATACATAATGTTATATCAAAGAATAAGAATGTGAAATGGGTGAAGAGGAAGAAAAAGCCAGTTGTGACGTGTATGCATAAAGAGAAGCGCTTAGAATTTGCTAAGGAACACCAAATATGGGACAAGGAGTGGCGGAAAGTGATTTTCTCAGATGAGAAAAAATTCAATTTGGATGGGGCAGACGGATGCTCGTACTATTGGTATGATCTCCGTAAGAATGAGGAAATCCTAAGCAAGAGGCAATCTGGTATATGAAAATTATCCATTACATATAATTCAGTATGATTATATTAATGACATCGCATTTCGTTTTCATTATGCTCAGGTGGTGGATCAGTGATGGTATGGGAGGCATTTGGTGGTAAAGGCAAGTCTGAAATTGTGTTCATCCTTTCAACCAAAAGCATATCATCAGGAACTGTTGTCACACTATTTGATTCCTAGAGCACAGCAAATTGTTGGACGAGGCTGGATATATCAGCAAGATAATGCCAGCATTCATACATCTGTCTCCACTAAGGATTGGCCATTAAAAAGTCCGGACTTGAATCCTATGCAGAATATGTGGGGTAAATTGTCTAGATCTGTGTACAAGCATGGAAGACAATATGTCAGCAAACAAGAATTGGAAGCTTCGATCATACGTGAATGGAAAAATATCGGTCAAGATTTCCTTGACAGTCTTCTCCAATCAATGAAAACTCGCGTGTTTGTGGTTATCTGGAACAGGAGTAATCACACAAAATATTAGACTTCAAAACAAACTCGTATGTTAACACTATGCATTCAATCTCTGCACGTGTCTTATAATTTTTGAACAGTTCATTTTGATGCATTATTAAATGTTGACAAAATAAATGCATATTATAATAAAAAAATGTCTAATTTTATGTTTCTTTTGTTGCTCGTTTTCATGGGGACAAATATTATCGTAAACTATTCACTCATTAAGGCTTTACAGCAAAGAATGAGGGTGTCTTATAATAGTAGAACACACTGTATGCGACGATCCATTCAAGACCGCCACTCTCAAAGCTATTGAGATCTTTAAAGCTAAAATCTCCTCTCCAGATCACCTTGATTTGCCAAACCGCTCTTGATATTTATTCTATTTTAAATTCTTTATCCGATATCTTGTAATTTTTTTAATTTGTATATTTACTGCTTTTTCCATTTTTTATTGATACCTTATTTTATGTTAACTCTGAATGAGTCTTTTACTAGGTCCGCGTTTTCAATTTTGTTTGCTTTATGACGTCATTTTTTCTTTTATATTTCAGTCAATTTTCCTCTCAAGGTTTCCTTATAATTTCATTGTTATTGGTTCCTTATCCGGCCATTCTCCTATCCAAATGTCGCCACTGTATAATTTTTTATTTACTATTTGTTATTTCTTCATCAAATCACGTTCTTATTCTGCACCATATTTTCTGTATATAAAGGCTCATGTCATCTTGTGTGTATCCTTGACAAAGCCGGGAAAAAATGGCGAAACTAGTCGGAAACTGTGTTCTCCCTTTGTTGTGTTGTAAAGTCTACCAATTTTATCGATAGAAACAGTACAATGGACCCTTTACTCAACAATTTTTCTTAAGTCTTCCATATATTTAATACTAGCTAAATCAAATTAAATACGTACGATAATTTACAATTTAAGCCATAAATAATAGCAGTTAATTTTATAACTGGTTGTCTAATAAGCAAACCCCCAAGGTTTTCGCACGTGAGGCCCAAAACTAACTGGCCATAATTGTAAGCTATGTTATACAGGGTTAGTCAAAAAAACTGCACCTCCCCCCACCATACAACTTCAAAACGAGTGGAGATGCAAGAAATATGTTGCAGACAACATATAGGAAGTTAGGTAGGGGCTAAACAATGGTGGTGCCAATTTGAACTTAAAATATCTAATTTTGTACCTTCATACTTTATAATCATTACAGGGAGAAAATTTTCCAATTGTACAGTTGTAGAGCTGAAAACGCCGATTTTTAAGAAAAACAAAAAGATTAAAAATAAACATAAAAATTAATCCACTCCAAGAAAATGAAATTTCGGTACTCAAGCTATGGTGTGGACTTTGGAATAGCATCTTGGTGGGACCTGTTTGTTACAACGGTTGGCTTACAGGCATTGTCTTTAGATACCAGGTAAAGATGATGCTTACAGGAGTAAGGTACACAGAAGTGATTTTGGAGTTATTTCAGTGTACCTTACTCTTGTAAGGCAACTGTTGTAGAAAACAAGTCTCACCAGGATGCCATTCCATACTCTACACCGCAGCTTGCGCAACGAAATTTCATTTTGTTGTAATAGGTTTATTTTTACACTTATTTTTAAAAGTTCTTGTTATAGACAGCGTTTTGAGCTCTACAACTGCACAATTGGAAATTTTTCTCTACCTGTAATGGTTACAAAGTTACAAGGTGCAAAATTCGAGGTTGTGATCAAATTTCACACCAGTATTGTTTAGCCCCTATCTACCTTCCTATATGTTGCCTGTGACAGACTTCGGACTGACCCTGTATAAACTATATATTTAAGTTTCAAGGATTATTCTTTCGACAGTTCGTGGAGAAAATTACTGCATCTCTAAACTTCTTTTTGGTCTTAAATGAAAGATCACAGTCTGTAGATTTGCCAAAGTTAGTCTTTGTGTCCATAATTACTATTACTTAGCGGTAATTTACAATTCAAAATTGCTTATGCTGGCAAATCAAATAATTCTCTCCACAATAACGTCACAATCAACAACAATGCTAGCATTGATGATCTAATATACAATAATTACATAAACAATTAACAACAATAACAATAAACAACAATAACAATAAACAACAATACAGGCAAATAAATTTTTTAATTAAAGAGATGGAGATGGGTTGTTTACCGTCAAATTTTAACGGGATCCATTTAGTAATAATACTTAAAAACTGCAGTTAACGTTATTATTGAAGGCAGGAGTTAATAACATCTATAATTTTGAAAAATCCTGGTTAATCTTCCCAGAAATCATGAAATTTTCACGACTCTTATAAATCTGTGAAATATTTTCTCATCTTACAGGTTTATGAAATCTCTCCCAAATCTTTAGAAATCCCACAAAATTTCAAAATCTTAGAATCACTCGAAAAATCTGGGGGTTTTTAAATCTCGTACATCAATCATTTCTTCGAATGTCAGACCCACTTTGAATGTTTCGAACGACTTTCCACATCGCTTTCGAAGAGATGTACTGGAAAGCCCATTTTAGCCTTTCGCAACTCCTTGTTCTCACAAGAGCTTGTGGTCTCATTAGTGTGCTTACTCAGGTTTGAGGTTTAATGGCTTAATGACGCTACAAGGCTTGCGCAGTTAAGCCAACAAGGTCTAAAAATAAACACCATGTGCTATTTTCACTCACTTTCTTCACTCGCTGAATTTCACTCACTGATTTTATTTCACCTTCGATTCTTGAAGATAGACACAATTTTCTTGATATTTCATTGTATATTTTTAAAGATAAGTCTATTCAAGAACAGATGAAGGGGAAAGGTTCTTGGCGTATTTTATTTTTAAGTAATTTATTTATTGTAGAATTTTTGTTTTGTTTAATATTTAGGATTAAAATTATTTAACCTCATGTGTAAAACCAACAGAGGGTAATCATGAGTGAAGTACAACAAGATTATCTATCACAAGCCATTGAGGAGCACCCGATTCGGCTAACAATCGTTATTTCTTGCATGGGGAGACCATGCGACAATGATCGACAGGCGAAATGGGGTGACATTACTGCAACATTAAATTCCATAGACCTTATACAAAATCTACAATGCAAGAAATAACGATTGTTAGCCTAATATACAAAAGGAGAGAGGAAAATGCTTGGAAGGACTGGAGGAACCGCGTCAAAAGGAAGACTAGGGATGTGGCGATAGAAAATATGAAAACAGACAACAAAAAAAAATGTTGGAGTTGACAGATTGCGATTATCGGGTCCTTTGTATTTACAGCATGGATTCCATATCGGGGACGGGCGCTCCGGTACGGGATGCGATCAAGAGAGTGTTTTGTAATTTTATTACTAATTCGCGTTTCAGTTTTTAAACCATCTTCAATTATGTAACAAAATTTAAAATCTTGAGCCAATTTATATACGAAAGGTGAGCTTGGCTTCACATTCCTTCTCTGTTGGTGACAGTGCTAATTGTACCCACACGGGCCTTATTTCACCCCAATGGGACTAGGAAAGTAAGTTCTTAACAACTAGCAATTGGAGGGGGAAAAAATTTCGAATAAATATATCACTAAACATTACAAACACATTTAAATATACATTATTAGGTAACGAAAGATGCTGTACGCTATCAGTGTGGGGAAACGTTTCTGTCTGTCTGTCCGTCTGTCTGTAACTCCTCCGAGGCTATGAAAGATTTTTAAAATCTGTTTTTGTCAGTCGATGAATATGATTCATGGCACGAAACAATTAGGAATATTATCAAAATCGATCCATTGGCACGTGCACAAATGGTACCTCTATTTTACCGCCTAGCCATTTTTAAAGGGAAGATATATTGAGTAATATATCAAACAAATCGTAATGATAAGATAGAAGCGGATATTAACTACTATTTTAACCAATTAATAAATATGGTTCTGGGAATGAACCATTTTGAAAATGACTGAAATCGAAACAATGACACGTGCTATAATAGTGATCTTATGACATCCTCAAAAATTTTCAATGCGAAAACATGGCATGTAATATATCAAAAGACTTGGAATGATGTGTCATGAAAAAATATAACGTAAAATTAATAAAAGTCTAAATTGGTTTCAAGGAACCTGGTTTAGTGGAACCATAATGGTTCATTGGAACTTTCAATGCTAAAATATGGCATGTAATATATCAGACAACTTGGAATTATGTGTCATGACTGAATATAAGGTAAAATTAATGATGGATGAAATTGGTTCAAAAATACGTGGTTTATTATTATCTTTATGGTACATTAGAAGCTTATAATGTTTTTAAACATAGGACGGTTTGAAAATATAGTTCTGTGAATGGTTTGGTTTAACCTTTTGGTACTTGGTTATGCCATTCCTTAATGGTTTATTTATTAAGAACCGAAAGGAAACTTGTGTGGGGAAACGTATCTGTCTGTTCTGCCTGTAACTCTAACTCCTCCGAGGCTATGAAAGATTTTCAAAATCTTTTGTTCATCAGTCGATGAATATGGTATATTGCACGAATCAGTAACAAATACTATATGAACCCGTTCAATAGCACGTGCACAAATGGTACCTAAATGACCCCACCAAGCAATTTTCAATGAATAGATATATTAAGTACTATACCAAACAAATCGTAATGACGAGATAGAAGCGGATATAAATTACTATTTTCGCCAATTTATAAATATGGCTCCGGGAATGAACCATTTTAAAAATGGTGGAAATCAATACAATGTCACGTGCTCTATTGGTGAAATTTATGTCAACCTCAAATGTTTTCAATAGTAAAATGTGGCATGTAATATAATATATCAAACAACTTGGAATGACGTGTCATGAATGAATACAACTTAAAATTAATGATAGTCGTAATTGGTTTCAAGGAAACTGTTTTACTGTAACCATTATGGTTCATTGGAACTTTGAATGCTAAAATTTGGCATATATCAAACAACTTGGAATGATGTGTCATGAATGAATGTAACGTAAAATTAATGATTTTCGAAATTGGTTCAAAGTTACATGGCGTAATGGATCATTTTATTCCATTAGAAACTTACAATATTAACATAGGGCAGTTTATAATATGGTTGCACGAATGGTTTTGCTTAACCTTTTGGTATTTGGTTATGTCATTTTTTAATGGTTAATTAATTAATTTATTTATTTATTTATTATCATTTTTATTTTTACAATAAATATATATGTGTATATGTGTGTGTGGATATGTGTAAATAATGCTAATTTTGCTCATTAATTAGGTTATTTCGTTTTAATCATTTATCTGCATATCAACTCATCTTCAAAGTATCCTATTTTTTAGCCAAACAATGTGATGTTTAAATTCATTTGTTTAATACAGATACACTTTTGAATCTTATGTTGGCATGTCTTTAGTCTTTTATTAATAATAATTAAAAAATTCATCTCTAAAGAAACCTGCCCGTCATTAAGTTATTTATTGGCATAAATACTTTATTAACATGGAAATTTAGTTCCGAATAAAATCATCCTCGTAGAAGGGGGATCTCTTCTTCCTAATAAGTTTTTTTAAATCTTTAACTTCAACATCCTCTTCATCAAAGGTGCAAAAGAGTGTGTTATTGTTTAATTCAATGTGAAAATTCAATGTGAGCAACTGCGCTCGCGAGATTGTATCGCTGACTCGCTGCTCGACTGCGAGAGCAAGATTCGTGCATCGAGTCTCACCGCAACTCCTCCACTTCTCTTGCAGGCGGTAGTGGAATGCTGTTATAAGGCGATATCCGCAATTCGATGACATGGACAGTAAAAACCTCTCTTTCCGCCCTGTCACTATTACTGTTTTCGTGTAGTGGACACCGCCCCTGGACTGTGGTATTGTGTAATGGAGGTGTCAGTGCACGCGAAATATGAAAAATTTCTCCTTTTATGCTCCAGTGCTCTGAGTAAGTTTAAATGTCATTTTTTTATTACACTCTCATAAAAATTTCTGCCTATTGCTAGAATATAAACGTAGGGGTTGAAATATACACTACATGATCAAAGGAGTTGGGACACCCCTGTGAACACCTGGAAATGGATCATTTCATGAAAAAAACTCATTTAAAGTTAACAACAAAATTTAAATATTTTTTTTTAATGGAATGATCCATTTCAAGCACAGTTGAATTGTAGAACAAATTAAATATCATCAATATGCCACGACAGAAGGATCTCTCGGATTTCGTACGAGGACAGATTTTTGGTTGTCACCTTTCTGGGAAAAGCATCAGAGAAACGTCACACATCCTCCAGCAACCATAATCAACAGTCGGAAACATTGTATCCCAATGGGAAAAAGGGAACACCACCATTCGCCCTCGACCCGGAAAAATACCAACGCTGACCCCCCGAGACCAATGGGTGCTATGAAGGGTGATAAAGCAGAACAGTAAGGAACCGCTGCATGTCTTGGCTCAAGAGTTTCGATCACCAACAGGGACTGAAGTCAGTGACATGATGGTCCAAAGAGAAATAAAAAAACTTGGTTTCAATGGATTGTAGCTGCCCACAATTCCTGCATCACTCCAACCAATGCTAATTGTCACCTGGAGTGGTGCAAAGAACGTCGGAACTGGACACTGGACCAATGGAGAAGTGTGGAATGGAGTGATGAATCACGGCTTACGTTGTGGAAATCAGATGGCAGAGTCTGGGTCAGGCGAATGCCTGGAGAGTGCTTCATGCCGGAATGTGTTGTTCCAACAGTGAAGTTTGGTGGTGGTGGAGTGAAGGTCTGGGGGTGTTTCTCCTTGACTGGACTGGGCCCGCTCATCAAGGTGGATGGAAACCGCCAATGCTGATGGCTATAGGACCATTCTGGATAACGGGGCACTTCCAGCGCTGTGGGAACACTTTGGTGACTGGCTGTTCCTTTTCCAGCACGACAATGCGCCTTGCCACAAAGCAAGATCCATATCTGACTGGTTTGACAAGATGCGGGTTGAAGAACTGGATTGGCCCGCCCAGAGTTCGCAACCCTATCCAACATCTTTGGGACGAATTGGAATGACGTGTGAGATCCAGGATGGTTTGCCCTACATCTGTTCAGGAACTGACCATGTGGAGGCAGTGATAGCAGCTTGGGGTGGTCCTACACACTACTGATTGAAGCTTTTTGTGGCTTTACGGTAGAGCAACAGGTGTCCCAACTCCTTTGATCATGTAGTGTACAGGCAGTATGAGATATGTAGCTTCATAAGATAATTATGTATAAAATCAGATATACATCGCTATTTTGTCGAGTTGCAATGCTCTTCATTATGAGAGCAGCGTGTTATTAATATTATTTTATTAAACTTCTAATGTTTGCATACCCCTAATATTAAACAATTAATTTAAAGGAAAGTTTCTATATAATGTAAAAACATTGCGATAAAGTTTCCAAAGTTTTAACATTATTGACTTTTAAACTTCGAGCTGTGTGCAACCCATGCTAATTCTAATACAGAGTTCATATATGGCTTGTCCGGGTCCAAATAAGTTTAAAGGATGGTAGAGGGATCAAAGTAAACATTTTTTCATAAAATGTGTGTCCGAAAATGAAACATGTAAGTACAGCAGTTAATGACGTCTGGGACTAAAGAGATAATTTTCACGTTAGGATTTACAACAGAAGACATCGCTTTACAAATGTAGCACTTGCATATATCCATTTTCTGGCGGCGTAGACACTCAAACGTATGGGGAAGCGAACGGAAACGAACTAGAGGCTGTATAGGGAACGATACCCGACGAGACAACTGCTGAATCGACAAACGTTTGAGCGTCTATGCCGCCAGCTTTGCGAAAGTGGATCATTCAGTGCTAGCAGATGTGATGACCAGCACTACCAGAATTCCTGGAGTGGAAGAAAGTGTTTGTAAAATGATGCATGCTGTTTGTAAACCCTAACGTGGAAAAATCACCTTTACTCTCAGACGACATCGACTGGCATGCTTAAACGTATCATTTCTGGACACACATTCTAGGACGGAAAATACTTATGTTGGTCTCCCATAAGACACTTAAAGTTTATCAGATATTTCCCGAGCATCCCAGTATACTTAAAGAAGACTGTTGCTTTGCGAAATTGTGGGTTTTTTGTGCGTTTATTTCCTATACAATTTTATGCCGATTTTGATGAAATTGTGCACACTTAATCTTCAAAGAAACAGGAAGGCCGCTGTCTATATATTCAAAATGATTGCAGCTTTCTAACAGGAGGTAAAGCGCTGTATAAAGAAATTATGGACAATGATTGTTGCTGGTAGACATTTTTATTCTTATTTCATTACTATTTTATTTGATGACTACTTCTTGTTTTGCATGATATTCAAACGTGCAAATTGAACACTACCATTTTGACAAACGTTAGAGGGAAATGTGCATCTGAAATTTAAATTTACTGGAAAACAAGAAACGCTCACTATATGAAATAAGAAACAAAATGGTTGCCTGCAACAAAGATTGTCTATACTTTCTTTATATAGGGATTTAATAGCAGGTATCCAACACATTCTAGAGACAACTGCGCATAGAAAGGTCATTCATTTTTATGTCATTATAAAAATCATTTTAATAGTATATCTACCAATAATAGGCACTAAATTATGACTTTTTATGACTTGGGCTGACAAAATTAAAGCTTCCCTTAAGGCTTAAAGTTTTATAGGGGATTAAAAAAAACCACAGCCCAAAAACGGGATTAATGAAATACAAAGGTAGGTAGGTCAAGCGCTTAGCTTTCTATTAGTGCTTAAGTATATACAGGGTGATTTAGAAAGGTAGGTCAAGAATGAAATACCATGTAAATTTTGTAGCAGGGAACAATGGTTTTCCTATAAACATGGGTCCGGAAATGCATCCTTATAGAGATAATGCAACTTGTACAAGGTAGGAATGCCATTACAGTAGGTGTTCAAAATGCTGACCCTGAGTCTCGATGCAGATGTTTAGTCTGCAGACGAGATTCTTGCGAACTTTGCTGAAACGCCCAGCGATGTGGGTGATCATGGTCTGGAAAATGCTGTTGGTAAATCCTTTCTACTTGAGTAGCATTACCCTGTACCTCGCCTTAGACGAGATGCATGCTCACCAGCTCCATATTAATCAAGCAATCCATTGTACGACAATGGAGTTACATGTTTTTTTCCTCTGTTTTAAAGCAGAGAACACGAATAATATACGTGTTTAGATCCTAATTTACATAGACCCTATCATTGCTGTCCGGGTAACGCATCCATTCCTGCCTCGTTCAAGTTGCATTATCTCTGTAAGGATGCATTTCTAGACCCATGCCATGTTTTTATGAAAAACACTGTTCCCCGCTACAAAATATACATGGTATTTCATTCTTGATCTACCTTTCTGAATCACCCTGTATTATCAGCAACTTGTTATTACTCAATAGTTTCTTTAATACGTAGATAGGGTAACTCACTCAATCCTAGAACCTTCTCTATGTGGGTTTTGACTCGGGGCACTAAACAACCTCAAATTGGATTCAACGTGGGGGGCGATTCTCATTCGCGTCTTGCATTCACATAAGGATCGAACGGGAGGGAAATGTTAGTTAGGAGGGGTCACGAATCTCCCAATGCATTTCATATCTTACGATCATAGAATCCAATTTTCGTTATAATTTAGGAAAATTCTTTCAGCATGTCTCGTTCTCCTTTTTTTTCCCTTTTATAAATTCTCTTCTAAATCTTTTATTTAATTTTTTTCTTTTAGGGGTTTTACAGGTTACCAAGCAAAATTCTACGATTATCGTTCTTAAAGGGAGTTGACTTCTTCGGATGCACTGGTGGAGGGGGAGATAAATAATGAATAATTTACCTTTTCTTCAGATGAAATTCTATGTGTAGGTCGCTATTGGTTGGTCTGCCTCCAAACTTTACTGCGTTAATATTGACCGTCTCATTTGTAGAAGTGGTTTCCAGAGGGTCGACCATACGTCTTTCAGTTGAACGTCCATCAAATGCACCAAAATGACTGAAGTCCTCATTGGAGTTCCGTCAGCTGGGCATCGATCCTCGTCGGTCAAAGGGTCCGTTTGCCTCACTTCTTTCGACCAAACAAAATGGTCACCGGTCTCGTATTATCGTCTTAAATGATAATAGTGAAAATTCATTAGGAAAAACTTTACCATCACGCCTTTACTGGAAGCCAGAATCACCTAAGCACTGCACAGTATCGCCATCTGTAAAGAAGATTCTAAAAGTGGGCAATTGGTTTTGAAGAGGATTGAGAAATAACAGGGGCTTGTTATTTTGTGTGCAGTCTAAATTCGTAGGTGGATCCAAAACTTTGGGCGGTTCTAAAAATCGCGGGTGCATTCCTGGTTAAAAATTTTTTTTCTTTTTCCTTTCAGATCTGTCCCTTCTCTTCCCCTCCACTTTTTCTTTCACCTCCTCCGACATCTACCAACCCCCTCTGCCTGTAAACTCTAACACTAACCTACTGATGTCCATTTGTCTATTTTTTCACAACTTTTTCTGCGGTGGTGAGAATCGATCATAGAATTGTCGGATGTTTTATTTAGGCAACCAGCGTCTTTACCAACTGAGGTATCAGCTCGTTGGAACAAAACGGAATTCACACACCATATGAACATAGAAACAATAAAACTCCAAATTTTGCCTTAAGAAGGAGCACACAACTATCTACAAAAGTAAAACCACAGATGCACAACAACACCTAACCCTAATCCATATGAAGGAGGAACCAGAGACATACAATCTCACAAAAGCCAAAACTTTAAGCATAAAAAGGCTAAATTAACTGAATTTACTATCATTCTCAGGCCATATACCCGCAGCACGTTTTTGTGTTTGCTGTAAAACAAGGCCCAGGGAATGACCAGAGTTTAGAAAACTGATAAGAGTAGAAAGAGATGTAAAAAAAACACCATGAGAGTAGAAAAAGATGTAAAGTCTTAAAGTCGCTGGAAAGGGTTTTTTTCACCTGCCGCCGACTTCATTTGCACCTATTGAATGTGACACTTCTGATGACAAGCATTTCTTTATTGGACTTCCAGCCTCACACAATTCTCAGCCCTACAGGCCTGAATGTTAGCTATTTTTCCGTTATTCAAACGTCTTCGACCCTCAGGGCGTTACTTAATATACCTCTACTAACCAGTTAAGTTAGAGGGGGCGAATAAGATTCCCCTGGCCAATTACAGGTGGCTAACGGTTTGCGTTTTTTTTAATCACAAGAGGCAACCATAGTGGTTTTTGTGTTCTTTTGAGCTAATCTATCTTAACTGATACACACATACTCCAACCTCTTAGTTACAGGGAGTGGAGTATTTCCTCCTGGTCAATCACAAGTAGCTAATAGTTCACGTATTTTTATAATCACTGGTGGCACCAATAGTACTTTTTGACCAATTGAAGTAACCTAATTTAACCTAATACATACACACACCAACACGATCACTCCCCCTTGCCAATCACAGATGACTCTTGGTTCGTGTATTTTTTAATCACTGGTGGCAATGACAGTGGGGTTTTCAGCCATTTGAATTATTCTAACGATTAATGTTCACTATCGGAACAATCACAAAAACTGTTGAACATTTGCTAAACTTGCAAACAATATCTCAACCTGTTTAGTTACTCGGGGCGGTAATTTCCCCCTGGCCAATTACAGATGTGTATGGATTCGCCGTGAGTCTTGCACGTGAGTCTTGAGGCAGATGACAACTTCCAACCGTCCCTTGGTTGCTTTCCAGTTTTGTTTTTCTGCACTCCCTGCACCTTATCCAAACCTTTATTTATTGATGGTGCAATCTGTTAACCCCCCCCCCCCCCCAAGAAAACTGGACCCATCAAAGAAAAACCAAAGTTTTTATTCAACCCAATCTTTTGAACATAGCTCTTAACCCAGGTAGCAGAATGACGTGAAATTCACGTCATTTGTTGGTCATTTCTGTTATTATTTCGTCAAGGTCAACTTGCAACGTCACTTTCACGCTTTTCATTGGTGTGCGTGTTCCATGATACCTATATGACGTGTTACAGACGTCTATAATCGGTTTAAAAGAACGTCCTTATTACCATTTTATAGATGGTTCCATTAACGTGATTTGAACTTATAAATAAACCTATCTTGTCTAATAATAGATATATATACATTAAAAAAATTATTTATTTTTTCTAAATATATAAATAATAAATTTATAATAGTTATGCATTATATTGAGGTCATGTTCAATCCTTTTATGATATATATTTTATACGTTTTATGCATAATTATTATTTTCGTTATTACACATTCGTGATTATTTTAATAAGATTGACACAATGATCATTTTGAAAACATGAAATCTTATTTTAATAAGATCGTTAACGGTCTGCCTGTATGAAATAATTCTTCCGCCCTTATCGCCTCAATCACAACAACAGTTGGCGTGCATCCCTTGTTTTATAGAGGTCAGCGGTTACGTGCGACTAGGGTATTGTGGGAAATTTAGTGAAAACCGTTTGAGAGTTGGCAGGTTAGGTCATTTTTTTAGTCACTTAAAATGTACCACGTGGAATTAGAATATGAAGGAGGAGTTTCGTCATTTATAGAACTTGGTGGTAATTATGTAGATGACGGCCTCCACCCCAATCCGCGTTTTTTCCTACCTTGCGTTGTTTTTTTTCATAAATCTTGGGTTGCTTGGTCATTTTGGGGGGGTGGACGAAAAATTCAGTTCTCAATTGTGGTGGGGACGGAGTTTTTTTTCTTTCACTTGAAGGCGATCTCTTTTAACTTTAATGGCGGCAACTTCCGTCTTTCAACGCGCAACGCCATCTGGTGGCAGTGCTTGAAGTCTAGCTTCGGTTTCGGACTTCAGTGATAGCAGACGACACCCGAAAATGGATGATAAGCAAGTCAAAATCGAGCGCCTGAATGCACTGTTAGAAGAAAAAAACCGGGAGATTTTGCAATTGAAAAGCCATATCAATCAACAAAACGTCCCAGGTAACTCTTCTGCAGCAACAGAACAGCCAGGAAGGGTGCCATGTGTGGGTGGGGACGGCAGCAATGCAATGCCTGCCCTTTCGTGCGAAGGGTGCAAAAACACACTCTCAACTGCTATAGTGCGAGCGGCGGACGAGAAGGCCGCACTGAAGTTCGTGTTGGAGCACGGTGTTGTCAAACCGTCGGCTCAATGCCCTACTTGCGGTAGATTGTGTGTTTTGAATACTACCACCATGCAATACCGTTGTGGATCTCGTTCGGCGCTGCTCAAGTGCGGCGGCCGGAAAAAACTGTCCAAAAAATGCCAATTTAAGCAGTCTGCTAATTCTGGAACATTTTTCAGTCATGTACGCTTGGCCATAAGCAAAGTTCTATTGATGGTTAGCATGTTTTTGCATCTTCCGCCCCCGCGCCAGCAGCTGATAATGGAAGAGACGGGATGCACTTCGCATACGATTACGGATTGGTACAGCTTTATTAGGGAGGTGTTCATCGATGATTTGTGGTGTAAGCAGCTGGCACGGGGACGGAAACTGGGCGGTCCAAACAAGTTCGTCGAGGTCGACGAGGCGAAAGTGGGGAAGAGAAAATTCAACTGTGGGCGCGTTATCGTGGGACAGTGGATTGGGGGCATCGAAAGAGAGAGTAAAGAATGTTTCATTGTTCCAGTGGAAAGAAGGGACGCTGAAACGCTCATTGGCGCGATCACGCAGCACGTCTTGCCGGGAACGACCATCATTTCCGATTGCTGGCGTGCCTACGAATCCATCGACCCCCAACAATTTTGCCATCTCCAAGTGAACCACTCTCTCAACTTCGTGGACCCTATCACAGGCGCCACATAGGTCATTTTACGCCTTTTACACAAGTTGTAATAGTACGCAGCCCGGGACAAACACAAACATCCATGCCCAAGGCGGGATTCGAAACCGCGACCGGCGGACTCGAGAACTAGAAAGCCCGCGCCCTATCCCTCTCAGCCCCCTGGCCGGCAAAAAAAAAAAAAAAATTTAAAAGTGGCCTAATTTTTTCCTTTGATAACCTCTCTCAGACGGCTGGTGGTTTATCACTGGAACTACTTTCAAAGCAAATTCCGTGTTTAAACTGGTTGCTGTCGTTATGGTTTCTTAATTGAAGGAACCATGGCCCGGGTCTTTTAATGGTATCTTTGATGACAGCCATTAAAAGAATGGTTTTAAAGAAGCCGTTCATTGTTTGGATCTTGGCTTTAACATGGTCTGTCGTTAAAGCCCCCATTAAAGACCCTGTTAAAGCCAAAGTCTAAAGAATGAATGGTTTCTTTCTTTAGATCTTGGTTGAAGTATAGCCATGGTTGTTGTTCTTCATCTAATAGCCATGGCATAGCCATAGCCAACATGATACCCCATGATGGCTATCCTTAAAGGTGGCAACAATTTCGGATACACTCCAGCAGGTACCCTGGAACTCCTTACTGTTTTTTTTTTGCTCGGAGTGTAGTTTTTTTTTAAAGACCCCCCAGGCCCCCCCTCTAACTAACTGACATATACCCCAACCTATTTGGTTACAGGGGGCAGTTGGTTTCCCCCCGGCCGGTTACAGGTTCCGCGACAATTCAATTGGCACTGGACATTCAATTTCTCGGCATATATCACTTATATCAGGTATATACAATTACCCGGAGCAGCCCCCCCAGTCTTCAAAAAAAAAAATTCATTCCGAGCAAAAAAAAACAGTAAAAAAACAGTAAGGAGTTACAGGGTACCTGCTGGAGTGTATCCGAAATTGTTACAGCCATGGTGGTGGTATGGTTGTTATGGTTAAAGCGAGGCCTGGCTTCAAGCGCTGTCGCCAGATGGCGTTGCGTGTTTGGAAGACGGAAGTCGTCGCCATTAAAGCTAGCAGAAATCGCTTTTGAGAGTGGAAAAAAAAAGCCGTTCCCACCATAAATAAAAACTAAATTTTTCGTCCACCCCCCCAAAAACACTAAGCAACCCAAGATGTTTATTAAAAATCAACGCAAGGTAGGAAAAAACGCAAGTTGGGGTGGAGGCCGTTATCTACATAATTACCAAATTGGTTATCATCAAGAAAACGTGAGGTGTATTGGCCTAATTATAAAACGGATTCGAAATTCCAGTCCGCACTTTTGAAAGAAAAGGAGCCAAACGAGGATACATGGAGAGTGCATGCGGTTACAAAACATTCTTGTATTACAGGTAATGTAATTGTAAAAATTAAAATAAAAACGTGTCAAATATCCTGCTTATATATTATAATGTATGACTATTTTTCAAGTGGCAAAATTGCAGTGATACAGTGGTGTTAGGGGTTTAAAATTAATAAAAATTAAATTTTTCTTTAATTCATTTTAAATTTTAAACTCATTTGAAATTCAGTTCGGTTTTGTTTCTATGCCCATTTAAAATACTGGTTCGCTGCCTGATTTCTCTAGAAAATGAATTAAGTTTCTATATTATATATATATATATAGAGCAGAATATGGCACAAATGATTTGTAATTGGTATATAAATAATAATTTATTAAATAATACATCTTCCTTAATAGATAATTTGGAAGAGGCTAAGGCAAACCAAGCATTATTCACATCTGATATTCAAAGTGAGGCTGATGAAATAAACAAAGCTCTTTTGAAAATATAAATCAGTCAGATTCCGAAAGTTCGACTAATTCAACTTCATTAAAGTAAGTATTTACCATATAAAGCATACTTTAATAAGTAATGAACGTAAATTCATAAAAACATTTATTAAGGCCTTAAGAATAAAGACAACTGGGAAAATTACAAATAAATTCGGACCTGCAAAGCTTTCTCTGTTCCTCCTCCAAGGGATACTGAACCATTTCTGAATCCTTCACAGACTGATTGAAATTTCTTCACTCATTGCATTGGTAAGTAGTTTTGAAACATATATTTGTCAAAATATAATTTTGAAGAATAATTTATATTGACATAAGCAATTTATTTTTAGATAGTATGCTTTATAGTATTGATAATTCATGCTAAGAGTATCTTTGTCCATTGCTGTCAAGAGTAATTTTTATTCATTTTATATTTTTAATTAATATTTATTATTTACTGTATTCCATGGTTCCTGTGTCTCGTCCTTCTCTAAATATACACTACTATTTATAAAAATCGCAACACCCTGATAAAATGGTCTAATCCATATGCAATTTGCAATATTTGCATACAATGGGTCAGAGTATAAATGATTAGATTTTCAGAGTAATTGCTTGAAAGAACACCATGCCTCGACGACGACAAAGGGTACCATATCAACAACTGACAGACTTTGAAAGAGGACGCATAATTGGTCTGCGTGAAGCGGGATGGTCGTATCGTGACATTGCTGCTCGTGTAGGACGTAATGCAACGACAATTATGCGTGCATGGAGGCAGTGGAGCGAAGAGAACAGGGCACACCGAAGACCAGGCTCAGGAAGACCCAGCACGACGACACCGCGAGATGACAGGCACCTCTATCGCATGTGTGTAGCAGATCGTACAGCCAATTCCACAGTGTTAGCACAACAGTGGAAGGACAATGTCTGCTAGCACTATACGACGCCGTTTGATTTCCAGAGGATTGATGGCACGAGTACCATTGTTGCGGATTCCTTTGACTCAAAACCACCGGCGCCTCAGGTTGCAATGGGCCCATCAACACCAACTGTAGCAAGCTGAATGGCAACAAGTTGTGTTTTCGGATGAGTCAAGATTTAACTTGCAGCACCATGACGGCAGGATACGAGTCAGAAGACATCGTGGCGAGCGCGACCTTCCAGAATGCATCCTGCAGCGTCATTCAGGACAAACGCCAGGGGTGATGGTGTGGGGTGCAATCAGTTACCATGGCCGTTCCCGTCTGATCAGAATCCATGGCAATCTGAACAGTGACCGGTACATCAGGGAAGTTGTGCAACCCGAGGTCATCCCCTTCCTGCAGAACCTTCCAGGCGCTGTATTCCAACAGGACAATGCCCGACTGCATGTGGCCAGAAATGTCCTCGCCTTTTTCCAAGCACATCAGACACCCTTGTTCCCCTGGCCTGCTCGTTCACCAGCCATGTCCCCAATCGAACATGTGTGGGACAGGGTTGCTCATCGATTGGCTCGTCAGACTCCTGCAGCAGCAACTGTGGATGAACTGTATACCCGTGTAGACAGAGCATGGCAGGACATTCCCCAGGCCCTTATTCAGAGCTTGTTTGACTCAATGCCACGACGTTTAGAGGCTATAATTGCATCCCACGGTGGTTTCACCCGATACTAACGTGACAATAAAACGCATTGTATTGACCTGAAAATCTAATGGTTTCTTTTCTGACCCATGATATGCAAATGCTCCAAATTTAATGCAGATTGGGCTATTCCATCAAGGTGTTGCGATTTTTATAAACAGTAGTGTATATCCGTTCACTATAGTTAACTAACAATTGTTCCAGGGTTTTTTTTTAGTTTGTGCAATTTATAATAATAAAATGTTATCTACTTTATTATAGATGATTTGACACCCCCGAGATCAGGTGCACAGAACTCAGATGAAGAAAATCATTACTCTAATTTTAAAGGTTAAAAATTTAATATTTAAATTCTTTTGCATATCCTTGTCAATCATCATTGTTCAACATTTTTAAAGTACAACTTTCACAAAAAATTATTACTCATTAGACTGTATGAATGGCATTCAATCAATATTATTATTACTTTTTTTTATTTTTATTTTATTAGAAAACAGCAACCATATAAAAAATAAACGAAAGTGTTGCTGTTCCTTTGATTCATACTTTTTAAAATCTTAAATTTCGATTTGAAGTGTTTTTATATTTGTATAATTGAACACTATTTGATATTGAATTATTTTCTCCATACAAGGATGTATTCATGAAAATTATTTCACTGTTATTTGAAAATTTCACTGTGTGAAAAATATTACAATTTAGAAATGTATGATTTACAAACTGAGACAAATAAAAAATACATTTATAAACTATTTTTGCATATTTATTTTTTATTTTTGTGGGTATTCAAAATGCAATTCTGATATAATAATGTTTGATATTAATGGAATTATGATAGACTCATTTTGAATAAAAATTTAATAATGAAAGAAATAATAAATTAAATAAAGTTTATACTTAAGAAATTTCTTAAGTTGTAATATTTACTAACGTTTTCGAACTTTTAGCTCGTCAGTTAAGATCTTTAAATAAAAAAACGTTATTTGATTTAATTTTTTTCGAATTTGATTTAAATGAAAAAAACCTTAGTCAATATGTCACAACTTCAGAACTGGTGATATATAACGTTATTATAATGTAGTTATTAAAAATGCCTATTATTACTGAAATTATGATAATTCATAATGAATAAAAATTTAATAATGAAATAAATAAATTTTTATTCATTATGAGTTTATCATAATTCCAGTAATAATAGACATTTTTAATAACTACGTTATATATCACCAGTTCTTAACGAATTAACTCGACATGAAAAACACGTTGTATTCACGTCATTCTTTACTGGTTATGCAACGTTAGTTTAGACGTCTAGATGATGAGACATAAAAACGATATTATGACGTCTGAAATCATGTTACAGTAACGTCGTAGGTGACCACACAATCACGTCACAATAACGTTCTCTGCTACCTGGGAAAGAGAAGATTCTTTTATTTTTTCTTAAAAAACAAAACGGCAAATTTTTTCCCTTTCACAACAAATCTAAGGAAGAATCTAACTGTCTGCAACAACTTTTAAGCAGTTAATTCAAATAAACAACCCAACCGAAAACAAAATACTAATCCCAAGATATAAATAAAACTAACAAGAGATGGCGCAACAATACTCGCCCAGCTGCATCAGGCTTCCGGTGAAAAGAAGACCATAAAGTCAGGCCAGTCTTTGAATCACTTGAAAATAGAACTTACTTCAATTTCAAAATCACTTTTGATTTTAACTTCTATGAGGCTGATGGCTGGTCGGGAAAATTATAAAACATTGCGTTAAACAGTTAATGGACATTTTCTTTGTTTTTACAGCTTTTCACTAAGAGTGGATGGATGTGTGTTATTTTTTCCATCGTTACCAAGTCGATAACAGTCTGTCTTCATGTTCATCGGCGTTGTAGATAATAGTGAACTTTTTTATAACATGCATGGTTAGTTAGTTAAGTCCGTAAGTCAATAGTTACTTAATATGGGTAATTTAAAAAGTACAAGGTGAAATAAAAAGAAATTATTTGAAATTTTCTATAGCGAGTTTCTTTTCCATTCTAATGTCAATAAAATGAAGAATAAAATAAATAAAATAGTCATCCAGATTTCCTTAACCATCTTACATCATGCCATTTTTTGAAGGAAAAAGTTATTCTGTATTGACTCGGGAAACTTTTTTTGTAAATTAGTAATGATCCGTTTGGACCAAAAAATTTTGTAATAAATCGGATATGTTTGTTGGTTTATAGCGTTTATTTCATTTTTCATGTTATATATTTCATTATTTTTGAAAAATTAATAGAAATCGTTGATAATGTCACAGAAATGAAATATACAATTTCAAAACTTTTTCAGAATTTATACATGAAGGTTCACAAAAAAATGAACATAGGCATATTTTACGTGGTTTTATTCATGACAGAAGACTGAAGAAATTTTTAAAATACGTTTGTAAGGTTTTTTTCTATGACTTTTCATTTAAATTTATGTCAAATTTAGTTGAGCTTGCTAACATAAACACGTCACTTGGTGCTATTGCGTGCATTACCCATGTGACTAGCTTTCTCTATTGCGAGCTCCTATTAGTTCAATTTTCCTTTGTTCTCTCTAAGGAGGTTGATGATGTAATGCAATGGCACAGCCGAAAGCGAAGTAGTGACGGGGGAGGTCAATTTAAAGTCTCGGTTTTTTATTGAAATACTATAATATTTTCTAATTCCATTTCAAAATAATTAAGACATCGAAAGTAGGGATATCTTCTGCTGTTCTTTGAATTAGTTTCTCCATCCTGGACTGCAGTATTGTGCAATGGAGGTGTCAGTGTGTGCAAAATATGAAATATTTCTCCTTTTATGCTCCAGTGCTCTGAGTAAGTCTAAATGTCATTTTTTATTACACTCTAGTAAATATTTCTGCCTATTGCTAGAAAATAAATATAGGGATTGAAACGTACAAGCAGATTGAGATATGTATACTTGGGGTCACGAGATGACCATTTTGTAGGGGAGGTGTGAGGTAACCATTCTAAAATAAGGAAAGGAAGGGTATTGCTCCTCTTCCCCAACCCCGAATTTGGAAAGTTAGATCAGATTAAAGTAAATAATTCCAAAGGATTAATCCCCCTACCCCAACACCCCCTCTACCCCCAACCTGTTTATTTTTTGTATAAATCTGATTTTCAACTCGTTTTTTTTTTATTTTTATACAAATTTTTTAATTATTATTCATATGGAATAAACTGTGATTTACTAAATCTATATTTTTTATGTATTCCTGATGTAGAAAAAATTCATACACATAAAAACATCCATTCAACCAAATAGCAATTTTAAACGTTTATTAAAGTTAACAAACAAATAAAAATGACAATAAGAAAATAAATTAATTAAAAAATAAATAAAACTCTATTTAATTAAAAGAAAGAAAATAAATAAAATAAATAATAGAAACAATGGAAAAAAACTCACCCAATTGATAAATGTAAATGTTGAAGGACGAAACACAATTGAAACAAAGGTCTTGTGGAGCTTATGTAGATAAAACACAGATGAAACGCAGAAGAAACGAAGATCTAGTG
Organism: Rhysida immarginata; assembly: GCA_023313115.1. Lineage (NCBI taxonomy): Eukaryota > Metazoa > Arthropoda > Chilopoda > Scolopendromorpha > Scolopendridae > Rhysida > Rhysida immarginata. The sequence goes on from JAHWFO010057264.1 coordinate 96,455, forward strand.
GAGAAATGTTACATGAACACAGGGAGGCACACAGTTACAGGTGAAGAAGGTCTATGATGAAAGATCGATGATTCGTAGACACGTAGATGACAAACCTGAAATATATTAAAACGTTTTCAGGATTTTTATGCCATCTTCAGTACGTAAACTTTTTGAATGAATATCAGTTAAAAACAATATAATAGAAGATATAATAATAAAAAAACAAAACAATGTAATCTAATACAATGTGTGATATTATGATTACTTTAATTGTTGTGAACAGGATTGTTGAGTGCAAGGGAAGTGATATTATAGTTTTAGTAGTGATTTCCATTTATTATTATACATTTCTGTAGATGGTTTGGCTAAATTTTTTTCATTCGAAATAATGTTGGTTTCTTTTATTAGTCTTTTTTGTAATTTATTTCTTTAATAATGATTTTGACTTTGTTCCATTCCGGTTTATGATGTGAAATTCATTCAAAAAGTTTACATACTGAAGATAGGATAAAAATCCCGAAAACGTCTTAATACATTTCAAGTTTGTCATCTACATGTCTACGAATCATCGATCTTTCATCATAGACCTTCTTCACCTGTAACTGTGTGCCTCCCTGTGTTCGTGTAACATTTCTCCACTACATCGTCGTTTCTTCTGTGTGTCATCTACATAAGCTCCACAAGATCTTTGTTTCAATTGTGTTTCATTCTTCAACATTTACATTTATCAATTGGGTGACTTTTTTTCCCATTGTTTCTATTATTTATTTTGTTTGTTTTCTTTCTTTTAATTAAATGGAGTTTTATTTATTTTTTAATTAATATATTTTATCACAACTCCTACTCTTATATAATAAGAAAATAAAATTTATTTTATAAATAAAATTTTGCGCAAATGCAAATGAAAAAATTAAAACTCTACTTATAATTCCAAACAAAAAAAAATACAAAGAATTCAAAAGGTTCTCACCCCCCCCCCCGGTGTTTGTGTTAAAGAACGAAACCAAAGGGTTTATCATAGACTAATGATACATCAAAGCCACCCAACCATTTATATGTATATTAAAGTATTATTCAACAATATCTCTATCCAGCAAAATGTCATCTTATTGTCATTTTTATTTTTATTTTTTAACTGTAATTAACTTGTTGTTTACTTTTAATTAACTTTTGTAATTGCTATTTCGTTACAATCTTCGAGCATGAAAATCTATTTTCATGCTTGAAGGTTACAATACAATTGTTTGAATGGATGTTTTCATGTGTATGAATTTTTTTTCCACATTAAGAATACATAAAAAATATAGATTTACTAAACCATAGTTTATTCCATATGAATAGAATTAAAAAACTTGTACAAAAATAAAATAAAAACGAGTTGAAAATCGGATTTAAAGTGCTTTTAGCCTACAAAGATTTTCTTAGCCTACAAAGAAAACAGGTTGGGGGTAAGGGGATTAAAGTCAGGGTTAATCCTTTGACATTATTTACTGTGCTTTACTGTCTAACACTTCTGATCTAAATTAGTTTTTGGGGGTGGGGGAAGAGAAGCAATACTCTTCCCTCCCTTATTTTAGAATGGTTACATCCTCACACCTCCACTACGAAATGGTCATCTCTCGGGTCCCCGACTGTAGCTGCATAAGATAATTATTTATAAAATCAGATATAGATCGCTATTTTATTGAGTTGCAATGCTGTTTATTATGAGAGCAGGATGTTATAAATATCATTTTATTAAACTTCTAATGTTTGCATGTGCCTAGAAATAAACAGTTAATTTAAAGGAAGGTTTCTATATTATGTAAAAAAAAATTGGTGTTAAAGTGTCCAAAGTTTTAACGATATACAGTTTTAAATTTCGAGCTGTGTGCATCTCATACTAATTCTGATACAGAGATTAGATATGGCTTGTCCGGGTCTAAGAACGTTAATTTTATCTTTCAACAGGATATTTTTTTATAATTTTGAAATTGGGGGAGTGGGACGCACATAACCCCTCCTCGGGAAAAATGTTGTTCTTTGAAACAATAAAATTAATACTATGATGGTTGGACCGTTATCGTCAATCGTTGGGAGTGATTGGTTTTCGTCGTTCATTATAGTCATGATGGTTCCCATATACAAGTTTGCGATCGGAGATGTTACAGTGATAACGGAACAATTTCGTTGAAATTCATTTAGAATGATCTACTACATGGGGACCTTTATACCAACAAATTATGTATGACCCATAATAAAATGGGTGTAATTTTCACACCAAGAGCAGTCGTCCAGGGACTGCCCACATACGGAATCAGACGAGATCCCCTATTCTACAGTTTGCCGTTCGATTCCTGTTGTTGTAACGTCTCTGAAGCTTCTCTAACTGCGAGGATTTGCTGGTTTTTTTCTTGATGAAGGCTTTGATGACGTCCATGGGGCTAAGATAACTATTGTTTGTTATGTAAGGTACATAGTGCCTCCAAACACATCCTCATGTATAAATCCTAATCTCTGATTTCATGCCCTAATAACAAGATGTGTAACTTTTCTAAGATTCCCCAAATACAGGGTGAGCAAGAAATGACGTGAGGTGTTCAGAGCTCGCTAGTGGAAATTCTATTAGGCCAAATGCAGTACATTTTGGTGTATATACTTCGTGGAAAATGCAGTTTCGATTTCTGCAAAAAAAAAAAAAAAAGTACCAAAAGTCGCCACAGGGGGCGCTTATTTCAAGAAAACAATGAATACATTTGCATAAGCGCCTTCCGTGTTGAGCAATCATGACAATAAAAAGCAAGGCCGAGGATTTCCCATCATTCACGAACGAATGGCCTGACGATGACGCTTACTCTGCCTGACCGGGCGTTATTAGTCAAGTTGTTTTATCAGAAGAGCGACAATGCAAGTGCTGTCCTTCGTGAATTCCGGCGATTGAAAACGTTACGAAGAGGACCGATGAGCATAACTAACTTACGAAAAATGATTGAACGATTTGAATTTACCAGAACTTTAGGAGTGCAACCAGGCCGGGGACGCAAACGAATCAGGCAGCAACACGTTGAAGAAGTTGCAACTGCTGTTGTGGAACAGGAGATGACTACTGTGCAGGGTACCAGCAGTGCACACGCAATAGCACGCCAAACAGATATCCCATATTCGACGGTGAGGAAAATGTTGCATAAGATATTGACATTTTATCCCTATAAACTCACACCTGTTCAACAATTGCTTCCTGGAGATGAACGTACCCAAACTAACTTTTCGTTGAGATTTTTAGCACGTATGGAAGTGGATGATGGCAAATTTTATGGAGTGATGAGGCACATTTTTATTTGAATGGTGATATCAATACCCACAACTGCCGTATTTGGGCTGCATCAAATCCACAAGTGTGTCTGCCAATTCCTGTGCATTCACCGAAACTAACAGTATGGTGCGGCTTTACTGCTTCTTTCATCATCGACCCGTACTTTTTTGAAGAAATTGAAAGATCTGCTTGAGAATTTTGTGATACCACGATTGCAGGAAAAGGGTTGTCTGGATTCTACCATTTTTATGCAGGATGGTGCGCCAGCGCACATCAGACGTCAGGTGCAGCAGATCTTGCGAGAACGTTTTTCAGACAACAGAATAATTAGTCGTGCATTTCCCATGGTATGGCCACCCAGGTCGCCTGATCTCAACCCTTGTGATTTTTGGTTATGGGGATATTTGAAAATCCTTGTGTATCAAGCTCATGTTCCTGACCTCTCAACCTTAAAGGATCAAATAACGTTACATATCACACTAATTAATGCAGATATGCTGCGAGCTGCCATAGAAAATGTCGTGTACCGCATGCAGCTATTGGAACAGCACACTGGTGGTCATATTGAAACACATTTGTAATTAAAAATAAAACATTGTTTATTGTTGTTACTAAAGTTGGTTTTTTACGGTATTTGTTCATTTGACAATTAGGTATTCATTGTTTTCTTGAAATAAGCGCCCCCTATGGCGACTTTTGGTACATTTTTTTTTGCAGAAATCGAAACTGCATGTTCCACTAAGTATGTACACCAAAATGTACTGCATTTGGCCTAATAGAATTCCCGCTAGCGAGCTCTGAACTTCTCACGTTATTTCTTGCCCACCCGGTACTTCATTCCGCAGGTTTCGTACGGGGAAGAGAAGGGATACTATAATGGGGACAATTTTTTCCGCGTTAGAAACTCGGTATACTGTCCCCCCGAAAAGTAGGAGGCGTTGTTGAAGATAAGCTCTTTAGGTTATCCTAGATCTTCTCCCATGGAATCAACAGAATCATATCCTGTCTAATATTTTTGGTTGCAAGGGTCTCTACCGTGGGGTCTGATAATACCTTGAATCTTTGACAAAGATAAAATGAATCTCTGAGAATATCACCGAAGTTGTTCTGAATCCCATGTTTTTTAATCCTGAATCTAACTCCAGGAGCCGATATCTAGACTCAGATTCTCGCAAAAAATGAGACAGGGAAAAAAATTATATTTGGCTATGAATCTCTGTAAATCATTGAATCTTAAATGAATCTTACACAAATATCTGAATCCCATAGTGAGTCTGTGAATCTTTGTTGGATTCGGGAAATTTTGGCAATTCTGAATCCTTTAACAACTCCCTGAATCTTGAACAAATTATCGAGATTCATGAATCTTTTCCATAATTTTATTGAGTGTCAGACTCCTCGGTCTCTACCCATCTACTAAAGACATCGACCAACACCGTCAAATATCTGTTACCATCCAAGGTCCCGCAGAGGTCTCGCAGCGTCAATGGTCTATAGCTCAAGGGGTCGTAATATGTTGTATCTACATTGGCGGAATTGCGTGTTGTAATTGGTCTGCTGCATCTCCGGCAGATTATACAAGCTTCCACTCGCTTACACATGTCTTCTCGCATCTTCGGCTAAAATTAGTTTCTTCTCAGTAATATATACAAGGTCTTTCTTCTGGGTTGTATGAGGTCTGCACGATTGTGCCATTCTTTCACGAATGAGACACTACGTTTACAAGGACGCTAATATGATATTCAGGAGTTGTCTTTTCTTGGAGTTTGTTCTCAGTTCTCTTTTCCTTCGTGTCGACAATGTTTCTCTGAGAGGTAATGCTGCTCTACTGTAGATCATCTTTTGGCCTAATCATTGAAGTAGGGCAGCTAGGTTTTCTTCCACTAATACATTTAAGGATAGGGCGTTCGGAATGTGGTTGAGGTGGCCTGTTGGTAAACGACCTCGGAGTAAAAACATTGTAATTTTAAGTTCTACCTTGCCAGTCGTCCGTGATGATCCCGGAAACTTTCCATCCATTTCAGCGATAAAATATCCACAATCCATCATAAAATATGTGGCATCGATGTATTGTCGGAAGGTCTCGATGGAGTGGAGAACAGTGAGACACTCCCATTCTATGACACTGTATTGTGATTCTGCTTCAGTCAGGGCTCGACTAAAGTATGCCAAGATGTAGCGTCGCCCATCATGGCCTTGGGCTAGCATACCTCCAATGGCCCGCTTTGGTGCATCAGTGTGTACTTCAAATGGGAGATTGAAATCGGATTGATCTAAGATGGGGGCCCAGGTTAACAGATGTTTTATCCACAAAATCGCGTTTTCACATTCTGGCGACCAAGTCCATGATACTCCTTTATGGGTTAGTCGGCATAGAGGCCAGTTGGTGTCACTCAAGTTTGGGATAAATGATCGGTAATATTCGATCGTTCCGATAAATCGCTGCACTTGACCGATGTTAGTGGGTTGAGGGTAGTTTAAAATTGGGCTGATGTTTTTGGTGCTTGGGCGGAGTCCATTGCCTTCGACCCAGTACCCGAGGAATTCCACTTTGGTTTCAAGGAACGACGATTTATCGAAATTCACCTAGAGATTGTAAAGTAATAGCCGATCGAAGACTCTTAGTATCGGACACATGGTTGATGGTAGCCATGATTATGTCATCGATATAATGGAAACTTTCAGGCTCTATGGACGGATCCAGGACTTGGTCCATAAGAGACTGAAAACCTTGGCCGTGTTCTCGATTCCTGCTCGACCTGCCAATATGCCCGTCATAAATCTAAGGTGGAGAAGATTCTGGCCCAGTTGAGATTCCACAAGCTGTGCTCCCAACGCAACGAGCAATAGCTCATGGCCTTTGTAACCTGGTTCAGCTTGTGGGCATTCAAGAAACAACAGGGTTCTTTTGATTTGTTTTGTGAACTAGTTAATAAGGTATAGGCCACCCGGATTCACAGCGAACTTCCACTTGGACTTCCATCTCCCGTACTAGTTTTCGTATGACATCCAACTTTGCGGGGGTGTAGTAATTCGGACTGTTACGTGCCTTTTTTGGCATGTACAGCCAAGGTGGGGCAGTGGAAATGGATTATTAAAACTAGATGACTAGAAAAGGTGATTGACTTTGAGTGGAAGTTAATTATTATAATAAATACCCGCAAGTCTAATTATAAAATGCCTGCAATTGACATTTAATGGGGAACCCTCCCGTTTTGGCCCATTTTATAAAACACCCTTTTGATTTTCATTTTATTTAGAAAAATGGAAAGAAAGGCTTGAAACTAGAGTGGAGGGATTTCAAGCAAAATTGATCTTTTTATTACAAAATAAACAAAAAATGATATAATGTCAAGTATAATATTAGACAATCGAATAATATATGAATAGGCGATTCCCGTATACAAATTGGTAAGTCTATGGAATAACAGACCAAATAACTTCTATATCGTCAGAGGTAGTTTCCTAGCAATCCTGCTATACAATCCATTGGTAAAAAAAGGAGATGCGCCAACAGCACAAGCTCGACGATCAATCGCAATCCTGCTTGGGAATACAAAAAAATAAAAAGACAAGTTTCCGTGGAAGGGGTAAAAGATTATAGTGAAATCAGTGCTGCTCGAAAGTCCACTGCACCATACAGGGTGATTCAGAAAGGTAGTTCAAGAATGAAATACCATGTACAGTTTGCAGCGGGGAACAAAATGTTTCCTATAAACATGGGTCCGGAAATGCATCCTTACAGAGATAATACAACTTGTACGAGATAGGAATGACATTACAGTAGGTGTTCAAAATGCCAACCCTGTGTCTTGAAGTCGTTGGTCTAGTGTGTGAAACGCCAGGCGATGTGGGTGATCATGGTCTGGAAAATGCTGTTGGTAAATCCTTTCCGCTGCAGTAGCATTACCTTGTGCCTCGCCGTAGACGAGATGCATGTTTGCCAGCTCCGCATTAGTCAAGCGATACATTGTACGAGAATGGAGTTACATTTTTCGTTTCCTCTCTTTTAAAGGAGAGAACACGAACAATTTACATGTTAGAATCCTAATTTACATGAACCCTACCATTGCCATCCGGGTAAAGCACATACATTCCTACCTCCTACAAGTTGCATTATCTGTGTAAGGATGCATTTCCGGACCTATGTTTATAGGAAAAATACTGTTCTCTGCTACAGACCGTACATGGTATTTCATTCTTGACCTACCTTTCTGAATCACCCTGTGTATATTAGTTCAACTGACATAGAACCAGCTCTAGTTGCCACCAGCAGAAACGTTTGATCAGTGCATACGCTGTCAACAAAAATCAGCAGGGAGAACAATCAATGTAAGAGTAGGAAAAAAATTGACGGAGGCTCTGGTGACTGCCAAAGCCGCGGGTTTTTAAGGCGTAGAACTACTACTGTATGTTATTATTGGTTACCGTTAGTGCGTATTTTTGGCGAAAAAAGGAACAAAATAAAAAATTTTGGCGAAAAAAGTTACTATATTCAATTTATTACAATTTTGTGAAGAATGGGTCTGTGATATGAAAAGTAACAAACAGATGACAAAAGTTTCGGAGTTATATTTCTAGTAAATGACAGATCAATGTAAGTATTTTTTGAATCTAAACGAGAAGTATTTGGATGTACATATATCGAGCCCAATATAAATTTTGAAGAAACATTTAAGGTAACGCCCACTAAACATAAATCGCCAACTCCATATTCAATCATTCTCCGTCTACATTTATGTGATGCTCGACAGGTTTACAGTCTGCTACACTATTTAAATATCTATATATTGCCACACCTCTCGCTTTACGCTGCCCATTTGCTATCTTAGATCGAAGAGTATTGTTCATGAATGCTTTTAATTCGAACCCTTGTATCTGAATCAGTCCTGAATAAAGCCACGGCTGAAACGCTTCGACTCTATGTCGTAAAATCACTGTTGTTTTAAAGACCCATATATTTATATTTTTACAAACAATTAAGACCAACATGTTTGAAAACATCTACTTTTTAGTCAAATTTTGTTTTAAGAAATTAACAAAACTTCAAAGTTCATTTCTTAAAATAATTATTCTGCTTAAAATAATATATATTTTATTATTTTACAACATATTTTTAATAGAAAACTAGAAGCGAACCCACCAGTTTGTATAATCGGGAAATAACCCATTGTTAGATACTCAATGTTAGATTTTTTCTTTGTTGTGACAACGTCCACCGTCGCTGATTTTATTTAAATGATGATGTACTGATTTAGCCGGCAGATGACAGGATTTCATGATATTATCTTAAAACGCTCGTGTTTCCATGTTTTTATACCTAATGCACAGGCCTTTTCTCGTAGGCCATGCAATTTCGGCAACTCTACAGACTTGAGCTCACTGGGCGGAGCTTCTCCTATGCCATGACACAGGCACCGCCATCTAGAGAGAAACAGAGAAACGCCATCTTTTAGGTGGCGTTGACACAGGTCGCAGATTACTTAAGTAAAAATAATATTTGAAATCTTATAAATTTAATAAAGACTCGTTTGTCGAGGTTCCCGATAGGAAAATAGGTAACGTTTTTGACTATCATCTGTGGAGCTAGGTTCGATTTCCCTTTCGGTGACTTTTTTTCTTTATAAAAATTATTTTATATGTTTCTTCAATATTAAATAATATCGAGAATAAATAAATAATAAATGCAAAGATGTAAAAAGTAAAAATGAAAATATAAAAAAAAATTAGTAAATAAAATAAAATAAACATAAGTAAGCTTACGTAAAAAGACAATTTACAATTAAAAACTTAATAATGATTTTTTTTTCTTTACTCTATCACAGCTCTAATCATGTAGGCTGTGATTCTGCATACTTGGTTGCATTTAAATAATCTTATTCTGCTATTAGTTTCTTCATTTCGTCCAACTTACTTTGTTAATTTTCACACGGATTTTCATTTTCTTTGCATTTTTATAACTTTTAGCACGCCTTTATCTTATTTTACAATTTTAAATACATTCTAATTTTGTGCTCTCTGTAATTATGTTTGTTCTACAATGTTTTCTAATTGTTATTTCATATTTCATATTTGTATATGTACCATCCAGTGGTGCAAAATAACTTGAGATAACTGGTGGTCTCCCGACTCAATAGATTACATAATGTGTATTAATCCCCATTTTTTGCTATTTTTTTAAATTTTAAATGGTATATTTTATTATTCTTAATTATTATTATGAAAATACACTAGTTTCACGTTTTTCTTTTATTTGTCCAAGAAAATAAATTTTTTAAGCTTCTGCCAAAAACCCAACCTCTCAATGGAGAGTACCAATGCTTTTTCTTAAGTAATTGAGATATTTTCTTCTAATTATTTTACTTTATGCATTCTAATCTGTAATTATTCTCCTGTCATGACATATGTAGTAAAATATAAAAATCATCTTTATTAAAATCGTTAAAATCGCAAGATCACTTACAAAAAACATCAAGCACATTAAAAACGATGTTAATCTGCACACATTATTCAAGAAATACTACGATTGTCCAATTTTGTTCAATGGTAAGCGGAACAAACGTAGTGGAATCATGGCACTCAAATGCCCGAACCTTCTTGATGCCACTTGCTGGACTGTTTTTTCTTTTCTGTTTCAGAAGACTTTATTTTTCGAAATAATGATAATTTAAAACCAATAAAACCTAATAAACCTGACTCTTCAATTAATCTTGTATTAAATTTATCTTCAGCCGCCATTTCCTGGTTGCGCCATCTCCTATCAATAATGTTAACTTGGACCAAAATTAGAACCAAAATATATTAGGATGAATTGAGATAAAATATCACATCGTATTTTTGTATTTATTTTAGAAACATATCAGTGTTTTTCCGACGAAGATTCTCTGAAAGCTCTTATTTTCCTATTTTCCTCTTATTTTAGTTATTAGGCAACCGTTTTGAACGTCGGAGTTACTTAAGCTATTTCTACTACGTAGCCTGTGCAAATGGCACGTCATAGGTGAAGCCACGCCCACAGAGCCCAAGTCTGTAGAGTTGCCGAAAGTGCGTAGGCCATGGTTAGCTCCAATTAGTTCCGACACACGCCGCACACGTATATGCTGCAGCAGCGCCACTCCGTTATTACGATGGCGAGCATAAATTTCACTTAACTTTAACTTGCTGTAACTTTTGATCCAGTGGCTCATTTGGTGAAATTTTTGCTTATTATTCAAGACTCAACCTTCCTCTTTCCAACGAGATAATGACCATAGTTGTAGGATATAGTGATAGAAAGATATAGACTGATATATGTACATCACTTTTTGAACGAAAAATTGCGTCTAAATTTTTCCTCGGCTGCACCCCTGATATACGTAGTTCTACGTCAAAACGTTCCTTAACTTGGTTTTGCAACAAATTCATTTCGCAAGGAGCTTAAAAACATTTTCCGGTACAGTCATTATCGACGTAAAAGCCAGATCGTTCTACCATGGCAGTCAGGCCAAGCAAAAGGAGGACAAAAATCAAACACTTACTGTCCATCTCATACAAATCAGAGTTTCGCACAAATTTGCCTAGTGAGTTGCGCAGTTCTGACCTATGCAAATCCTAGACCTACGCTGATGTTTTATCCTTATCGAAGGAGCCAATATCCGGGTCACAAGAGACCTCAATACTGATTAAATATAGAGATGTGGAGTTCCAATCGGATAATCCAGTTTTCATGGTGAATCCAGCGTAAGATTCCACATTGCTGGGGAAACATACACATACACTGGATACCTCCATGAGGAACGACTCACTAGCTCGACTGCTGCCGACTGACTCCCTTACCCCCCCAAAAAATTACGAAAAAACAAATATCTTGACGCTCGCCTAAGATGAGGACGCGCAAACTTCACCCGTAAGCATGAAACATACTCATTAGTAAATTCGTTATAACAATAGTTTGCCCGACAACGTTAAATGAAACAATGCTTTGCAGTCGGACAGAACAAATTAGAAAATATTTCAGTAAATAATTATTTAAAAATTAGATTAAATAATTTAGATTCTACAAAAGTAATAAATTTAATTAGAGAAATTTAAAAGTAGACAAATTCTTTACAATCTCTCAAGAAAAACTTCCAACTGGCAAACAAAATCAACGAAAGATTTCAATAGAAATGGGGAGCATATAATCATTACAGGTTTAGTGGCAAAAAAAACAAAAATAAAAACATTTCGTCATTCGGCCATACGGTAATTTTAAACTCCATGGCCTATTACTTAAGAATGAACTGTACCTCGCACCCTAATTATTGGTGGGATGTTGCGCGTCTGTACTATCTACTCGATTATGAGGGTGTTAAATATATAAAATATTCTCTTGAACAGTTTGTCTGTCCAGACGATGCGGGACAGTGCGTCTCGTAATTAGAATATTACCCTTCGAGTACAGCACCCCTTACTACATCTTAATGCCTCGGACAGCATTATGTTAACCCTTCGTACAGGGTGAGTTTTTTTAAAGTGGCCCGGTGAACAACGTGTAAAAATAACTGTGAAAAGAGATAACGATGAGCAAGATCAGTTCAAAAACCTAGAGTATTTGCTGGATGTGTCCTCTATTGAACTTGAGGCACACCTAAAGGTATGTCAACATGTTTCTGAAGGCACGAGCAAGGGTTACTGGTTGAATGGCTTGAATAGCTACCTGGACGTTTTGTTGAAGGTTGGCAAATGTGCGCAGATTGTTCTGGTAGACCACACCTTTCAGTGCACCCCAGAGGAAGAAATCGCAGATTGATAGGTCTGTTCGACCGTGATGCCCAGGGCTGTTCTGTTCCTCGACTGATCACATGTTAGGGTGCGAACTGTTCCTGGGTATGGGAAGTGTTACGTGTGCAGAATGGGCTGTTGCACCATCTTGCTGAAAGTAAGCATTGGAACGCTCGTCATCATTAAGGTTATAGTGAAATTGGCATTGCTCAAAAGTCCACTGCACTATTTATATTTGATCAATTGAAACAGACCCCGCTCGAGTCGCCACCTCCATGTGAAAGAAAGTCACTCGAGACAAAATGGCAGAAGCACAGCACCCGCCAAAGTAAATCGCAATGTCCGGAAACAGCGGCTGGATAGAATTATCAAACCTGTTTGAATCTATTTTCATGAGCAAAAGGAAAAGAGTAGTAAAAAAACAATCTCTCAACTTCGGAATGAAGCGGGAAAAGGGGAAAAAAAACTAAAAGATAAAAACAGAAAAAATCAAGCTCAGGAAAAAAGGAAAGTAACAAAAGAGAAACAAGAAGGAAATAAATAAGAAAAACTAGCATACCACAGGAATCCAACAACTAAACCAAGACTTACTATGATTGTTTTAGGAATCCAACAACTAAATCAAGAATCCAACAACTTAAAACTAATCAGTTAACAAATAGCAAAAACACAACAAAAGGACCACGACACAACGCAGATACACAACACATAAAAAGAACCGGAGAAATGAGGCAGGCAAAATTCCTAAAGGGAGTAAAACTGAAAAAGGAAATTAAAGAATTAAAGATATTTGGGGTGAAAAGAAATATGATGGTGAAAATTGGTTGCAATATGCAGACAAAAAAATACTCAGTCATCACTTGACTTTTAAGCAGTCTTTGAGGAGGAGGGGAAGATTTCCATTCATATTCGGTGTTTACAACAATTCATCAACCAGGAAGACTATGTAAGACTATGTAACGGTTCATGACCAATTATGAGTCCAAGTTTCGAACGACCCACTGTAGCAATTTCTCATGAAGATGGTTGAAACAGATTGTTTAAATAGGGCAACAAGCAGAAATGTTTGATCAGCGCATAAGCTGTCAACAACAATCAGCGGGAGAACAATCAATGTAAGAGTAGGAAAAAATTTCCCTAACTGGATTTTGCAATAAATTCATTTCCCAAAGAACTTTCGTACCGGTTTATAAACATTTTCCGGAGCAATCATTGTAGACGAAAAAGCCGGATCGTTCTGCCATGGCAGTCAGGCCAAGCTAAAGGAGGACGAAAAACGAACATTTTCCATCCATCCTATAAAAATCAGAGTTTCGCAAAAATTTGCCTATTCAGTTGCGCAGTTCTGATTACGCAGATCCTAGACCTACGCCGACATTTTAACCTCATCAAAGGACCCACTATCCAGGTCTCAAAAGACCTCAAAACTGATTAAATATAGAGTAGTGTTGTTCTCATCTGAAAATTCATTTTTCATGGTGAATCCAGCCTAAGATTCCACATTGCCGGGGAAACAAACACCTATCATGGGGACCTCCATAAGAAACGACTCGCTAGCTCGACGGCTTCAGATTGATTCCCTTATCCAAATAAAAAAAATAAATTACGAAAAAAGAAAAATCTTAAAATCATAAAATCGAGATGAGGACGCGCAAACTTCACCCTTAAGCACGAAATATAGTTTTTAGTAAATTCGTTACAACGATAGTTTTGTGACAACGTTAAATGAAACAATGCTTCGCATTCTGACAATTAATTTCCTCAAAGTTAATAAAGTTAATTAGTGTCATGAATAAAAATTTTAAGAACACAGTGGAAGCAAATGACAGAGCAGGCGTATTTGAAATGAAAATAACAAATAATTTATTTGCCAGAAAAACTTAGGCTAGAGATGCTTAAATAATAAACTTATCTTGAATACTTAATTACTCAAACACTTGCAGGTGATTTTCCTGTGTAGATAACGTTGCACACAAATTTAAAAGCTCTATAGGCACTCCTAGATAACGGCCAACAATTTCGATTGCTCCTGGATATGTGTCGACTTTCACCACACAAAATATGAAATAATTCTGCTGGGAATTTTCCAAGAAAATTTGCTGAGATAAAACTGATCACACAATCCCACTACTTGCACGCTCACGCGCACACACACACACACACACACACACACACACACACAGACACACACACATATACAATCACATTAAGACAACAAGTCGCTGTCTTGTAGGTAAGTTATAGAAATGAATCGGGAAGACGTTGTCGGGCATATGACGTCATTAATGAACGCTCGCTGAGGATTACTTGACTTGGACACTGTGAAGAGATGAAAAATTAAAGAAAGTAATTTAATTTTTGGGCACTGTGGGCAGCAATTATGGGATAAATTTTTGAATACATTTAAATGATCAATATAGCTGTATTGGACGCTCGACCAACCTTGTTCAATAGGCATAGCAAAGACTAAATGACGAAGATAATAATAACGGGACTGAATAGTTCAAACGAGCTCTCGCACGAGCAGAAATCAAACGCTTTCCTACAGATAGGCCCGCAAGCTGTTAGGCCATAGTCCGTTTATCAGTTCCTTCTTAAATAAACGTATGTCGCACAGTTTGACAAAAGCGTGTAAAAACTCCTCTTTAAACTAATAGCCAAGCGAGCCCCCACTAAGTTGCCAAATTGAAATGTCTCCACATGGAAATGGCGAACACGAGTCCATGTGACGTGAAACTTAGCTGTAGAAAGTTCACTAACGTAACTGATGAACCAGATAAATAAAATTCTTTTCACTAAACAGGTGGTGGCCTTACAGTATAACAGAGGGACGTCAGGAGTTCCAACTAGTTTCGCCATTTATTCCCGGCTTTGTCAAGGATATACAGCAAGAGGCATGCAAGCCTTTATATATACAGAACAGTGGTACAAGTTAAGCAATGAGCGTAAATACATACAAGAACCAATAGGATATAAAGCAAGGGGGCCAATGAGAAATAGGACATAATGGCCAGTAGAATAAAATAGAATAAATACAAAAAAAATATTTTTTTAAGATACACAAAAGAGAAGTTGTACAGAGATGGTGCGTTTAACGCGGACCGAAAAGAGAACATATCCGGTTGTCCGAAGACAAGAGAATTAACATAAAAAAACCATAATAAAATAAAGGGGTAAGGAACTTACAAAATGCAGAAGAAACAAAATAAAGAAAACGAGAGAAAATCATAGTAGATCAGATAAAGAACTAAGTATAGCAAACACGTTAAAGTCCGTCTGGCAATTGAGAAGCAGGTGTGGGGTGGACCTCTTGGCCTTAAATATTTCGATCGCTTCGAGGGTAGCAGTTTTTTCAGGTTTATTACAGATGTGCAAGACAGACATAACCTCTTCTTTTGTCTTCAAAGTGTGTCCGGAATCTGCGAGATGGTTTGCATAGTGGGAGACACGGTCCCGTTTTTTATACGAGTCAAGGTGTTCCTTGAATCGCAATGCAAGATTGCGGGTAGATAATCCCACATAGAACTTATCGCAAAACGCACAATTCAGGCGGTAAACTCCGGATTGGGAATATTTATCAGAGGTGACGGAGGTGGGCGGGTTCAGGGTGCGAGCAGCTGGGGTTGGAGTACGAAATGATATTCGGAGGCCAAGGGACGATAAGAAATCGGAAAGCTGGGAGAAATTAGGTCCCAGATATAGTTAGGACGTCCACTTTTTAGTTTGGGGCGAAACAAGAGGTGGGGGGGAGAGAAGGGCCCGTCTGCGGCGGTGCAGAATGCGAGAGAATGTGGAGGTCGAATATCCATTGGAGTGGGCGAGGTGTCGGATTATGCGGAGTTCTGAAGATCTGGATAGGGGGGAGAGGGGGAGCTTCAGGGCACGGTCGATTAGGAATCTCAGTGAGGCTTGTTTGTGGGTGGCGGGATGTGAGGAGGAATGGTGTATTAAGTTGGAGGATGTGGTCGGTTTACGGAAGACAGAAAAGGAGAAGCGGTTAGTGTGGGGATTGTTAGTGATGAGGATATCAAGGAAAGGGATGGACCGGTTAGTTTCTAGTTCAAAAGTGAATTGGATATGTGGAGAGAAGGAGTTAAAGGTGTTAACAATATTAGTGGGAGTAGTGGATCGGGAGTCAAAAAGGATGAGGATGTCATCGACATATCGGAAATATGCGATGACGGAGGAATTATTGAGAAGGGGGGTGACGTGTGTTAATTCCAGGTGCTGTAGGAAAACCTCAGACAGAAAACTGCTGAGTGGGAACCCCATTCCTAGCCCTGTGGGTTGGGAATAGTAAGAGTTGTTAAAGGAGAAATAGTTCTGCGAAGAAATTACAGAGAGGATAGCTAGTAGGTCAATAGTATCGGGTGCAGGGAAAGACGCAGCTAGTAACAGACACTGTAGGATAGAAAGGGTGGGGGTGACAGGGATGTTAGTGTATAAGTTGGTGATTTTAAGGTTATGTCTGTCTTGCACATCTGTAATAAACCTGAAAAAACTGCTACCCTCGAAGCGATCGAAATATTTAAGGCCAAGAGGTCCACCCCACACCTGCTTCTCAATTGCCAGACGGACTTTAACGTGTTTGCTATACTTAGTTCTTTATCTGATCTACTATGATTTTCTCTCGTTTTCTTTATTTTATGTTTCTTCTGCATTTTGTAAGTTCCTTACCCCTTTATTTTATTATGTTTTTTTTTATGTTAATTCTCTTGTCTTCGGACAACCGGATATGTTTTCTTTTCGGTCCGCGTTAAACGCACCATCTCTGTACAACTTCTCTTTTGTGCATCTTAAAAAAATATTTTTTTTGTATTTATTCTATTTTATTCTACTGGCCATTACGTCCTTTTTCTCATTGGCCCCCTTGCTTTATATCCTATTGATTCTTGTATGTATTTACGCTCATTGCTTAACTTGTACCACTGTTCTGTATATATAAAGGCTTGCATGCCTCTTGCTGTATATCCTTGACAAAGCCGGGAATAAATGGCGAAACTAGTTGGAACTCCTGACGTCCCTCTGTTATACTGTAAGGCCACCACCTGTTTAGTTATAGGAACAGTATTATGATCCATCCTTCCACCGATAAAATTCTTTTCAAGCTGTCTCTGCACGAGTTGGGGCTGTCGCTGGGTGAGAATTCGCTGTAGAAGCACCACTCTCTTTCTCTGCGTCGACAGAAGCTTTCCTGCCGAGATCTCCGATAAAAGACGGAATGGCTCTCTTGCTTCTTTCATCCGCTCCTGCATTAGCGATATTCATTATCGCGGACGGCCTTCTGACTTCCCATCTCGATGTCTGTCGCCCGCCTGCTTTCTGAGCAAACTTTTCCTGTTCCTTCCACGCAGCATTTGTCTTTTCAATTTTCCATGCACTTTTCTGTTTTTCCTTCTGCACAACTCTTGTGCTCTTCCTCTTCCCTTGTTGGTCGTGACGATGATCATGATGGCTGGATGATGAAGCGAATAGATGCAGCGAGAGTTGTGACGCCATTGATTGTCAGAGAAATTTTTGCTGGTTAATTTCCGTGACACACTCATGGGCCCGAACACAGTGAAGCCTGTGAATTAATGACCATAAGCTGCTCTTTCTTACAACCCAATGAGTTCGACCTACTACTTTCTCTGCTGTAATCACTCCGGCCTTGTTTAGAGGCTGACTCTCCCTATGTTCTTGTGGATGAGGTGGCTTTCCTTCTTTTTTCGAAAAACATTACTATAAGTTTTGGGCATCGGTGCAGATTTGCCACCGACTCCCATGTTGGAGCACCATAGCCCACCCACTTCACAAGGAACTTGCGTTGTGGCTTTTTCCCTTTAACATCCAAAAGGGACTCTTCTTTATAGATGTCCTTATAATTTGGGTCTTTGATAGGGCCTGGAGCCTTGTCTTTGTTTGTCTTCGGCTCTATATACTTATTCAGAAAAGAGCAATGAAAAATTTTACTGCGGCACCTCCATTTAGCTGGAATTATTCGATGCGCCGAAACTTTATTGATGCTTTCACCAGCACTTTTTCCCCCCACTTTGAGTTGAAAAGGAGCATGCCTTTTGTTAAACCTCTTCACGTACTTTGCATTGACGTACAGTTGATCATTTTTCTGACTATTTGCAGCAATTTGAACTGATGATTTAAGAATTCCGGAAATGTGCGCCTCCTTTCAGCAAATTTGTTGATAGATGGAGGAATGACTATATTCCGTCCTAGGTCTAGGTGGCACGGCGAAAATTCAGTGGTTTCGGAGATGGAGCCATTGATAGCTATTTCACTTGTGGTTAAATACAAGTCCCAGTCATTTAGTTCCAAGTATAGATCGTGGCGGAGTACTTGGATCATGTTTTGATTAGTCCGCTCCGACTGCCTATCCGTTTGAGCGTGGTAGGCTGAAGCAAACTTAAGTGAGGTTCCCAAGATCTTAAAGATATTACGCCACAACTCTGACGTGAAGCACACCTCCTGGTCGGAGATGATGATCGAAGGGAAACCAGGCATTTTGCAGATGTTTTGCACTAATAATTTAGCCGTACCCTCGTCTTTAATTGTAGAGTTACAGGGGAATAATCTCACTCTTTATGGTGAGTTTGTCCAAAACTGTAAGGATGGAATCGAAACCTTGGCTTGTCACAGGAAGAGGAAGCACAAAATCTAAATAAATTTTATGCCATCGGTGCGGAGGAGTGTCCATCACTTGCAGATCACCTAAAGGTTTTTGTCGTGGAACCTGTTTTTCTGGCACTCGTTGCATTCTCTGATAGCTTTCTTTACATCACTGGCCATATTCCTCCAGAAGTAAAATTGCCTTATCTTTTTCAAGGACTTTGCCACACCCGGATGACCAGCTGTAGGATCGCTATGCATAGTCCTCATTACAGCATCGACAACTTCCTTGGTTCTGGGCAAGGCTAGTCAGGTACCCTTTTTCGATTTTTGGTATAACAACCCTCCGAGCCAGCAGTAGGGATCCCTGACCCCTGTTTTCATTTTTTTTGTAAAGGAGCAGTGGTCGTAATGTTTTTTCACCAGGTCCTGCAATGGCTTGATCTTGACAGGCTGTTATAAGTGCCTCTGTTTCTATCTTGAGATTTGCGTGAGTGAGCACGCCCATGATTGGTTTCGTTTTATGATTTCTTTTTCTGATTCTTTTGCAAATTGTCCGTGTAGTGGTTTGGATTTCAATTTATCAATTCGTTTCTCTTTAATTTTTTGTTTCAGGCGATGTTTTATTATTATTATTATTATTATTATTATTATTATTATTATTATTATTATTATTATTATTTTTTCTCCCACAACATGGCGGTAGTCACATGTGCAGGAATTTCGCTCTATGTTTATCAATCTCCAGCATTGTCAATTGGACATTATTCATTCTACGTGAGTATATTTTACACTTTGAATGTTTAAAGACTCTATTACGTTCGAACACAGGCAAAAATATAAGTTCAATAGACTTATGCGGCTGAACTGTATTTATATTATTGGATTCGCCATTTTCTCTTTGTTCTTCATGCTATGCTGTTTTTGTGATTCCCTGGTTCCCTGATTCTTCCCTCTCCATTGCTTCCATCTGTTCGAATTTCTCCTCATCGCCTGGAAACAATTAGGAGATGGCCCCTGCTCATAAAAGCCCTGCCGGGAAGTCAACGCAAGCCCGAAAGTCTAAGGCGGTAAAATCTTCAAATCCAGAGACTGTCAGCCCCAAGCAAATTGACACGGAGCTGATCACTCGTGAGACTTCCCCTCGAAAACAGGGCACTAGCTTGGACGTCTGCGACGTCTGCAACCGTCATTTCTTCGGACGACAAAAACTTCTAAAATGCACAAATCAGTCTTGTTGTCAACGAACACATTTAGGTTGCGTTAACTCTAAATGTGAAATTTCTATTTTGCAAACTACATTTAAATGTAAAAAATGTTCCAATGATTGCCAGGATAATTCTCCAAGCAACAATATGCTCAACAGAAATGATGAGTATATATCTCCTTCCTGTTCAGATGAATTTTCTCCCCCGAATCTCATACCCTCCAATACGGTCGATCTTTTGCTTAAATCCATAGGTGATTTATCTGGTATTATAAACTCATTAGTCATTAATCTACAACTTTTTAATGATGAACTGGGGACTATTAAAAATCTGTTTTCAAAGATGACAAATATGGAACATAAAATTGATATGCTCGACAGTAAAATACAGTCTCTGCAGGAAAACCAAAATATCATTATCAACCTTCTTAAAAATAATACTCCCCCACCTAACCCAGTCACGAGTAACTCATCCTCTGATTTTGTCGGATGTACTGAAGAGAGTTCAGTTTCACCAACAGCATTTTTGGTGCAAAATTCAATCCCTAAAAACATCAACAGATCTCTCCAATTCAACGAAGTTGTAGCAAAAAATACAACCTCTAAAAGAAACACTGCGGATTTTAACGGATTCAACAATCAGTCATCTGTTCACACAAAGGATTCTGCAGGGAAAAAATTCTACATTGGTTCCAAAGCGAATACAGGCATCAAAACTATTTCCCAAATCTCCACGAAAGCATTGTTCATCACCAGACTCTCCCCTAGCCTTGAGGAAGACCAATTAAAATCAATTTTATGCAAAGAACTGGCAATATCAAATTTAACCTGCCGCCGTTTAAACACTCGACATAACTCGTATGCCTTTTTTTACTTAGCAGTTGACAGTAAGGACTATGACAAACTACTTAATGAAGAGGTGTGGCCCGAAGGAGTGTTAATTAAACCATTCTACGGTAAATTATGTAATTATCATTTATACAAACCTGATCAATCTACGGAGGATAGAGAATCTATTCTACTTAATCATGGAGAGTAATTTCTACTATCAAAATGTACGTGGTCTACGAACTAAGAGTTTGGATTTATACAAAAATGTACTCTCTAACAATTTTGATTTTCTTCTTCTCACTGAAACGTGGCTTAACTCCGACATTCAGAACCATGAACTATTTCCTCCTGAATATAACGTTTTTCGCAAAGACAGAGACTATGAAAATTCCAACACTAATCGTGGAGGCGGAGTGCTCATCGCAGTCAAGGCATCCTTAAAGTCTAAGAGGCTTTATGACCTTGAAGTTTTCCCTGAAAGTATTTGGGTCGAATTGAAAACATTAAATGGTCGTAATATCGCTATTGGTGTCGTGTATATTCCTCCTCGTTATGACTCATTTAGTTACATTGAGAACTTACAACATTAATCTGACAAGCTCTCCTCACTATCTCAGGACATTTTGCTTGTTGGAGACTTCAATTTGCCTTATCTTGACTGGGAAACCGGTGCTTGTAATTCATCTGATCATCATCTGCAAATTATTAGTATGGAAATGAATTTTTTTATGAACTCTTTAGGACTGTCACAGGTGAATAGGCATAAGAACGCTAACCTAGTAATTCTCGATTTGATTTTCACTAACATGCCAAATTATGAAGTTTTGAGAGTTAATGAATCAATAGTCCCTATCGATTCTCATCATCCTCCGCTTGAATTCATTACAAATTTAAATTTCAAAAAAGCCAAACTACCGACCAATTCTTATAGGATTTATCAGAGAGGAGATTATCTCAATCTGTATAAATCCTTAGAATCAACTGACTGGTCTGCTGTCTTAAAGAGTGATAATGTCGACGATGCTGTCAAAATGTTTAATACCATTGTTAATAACGCAATCGACAAGCCCGTTCCTTCCGGAAAAAAAACGAAAAAATTCCTTTCCATATTGGTTTAGTAATGAATTACGTCACCATTTATCCAAGAAACGTTATTACCACCAAAAGTTTAAAAGCCAAAAATATGCGGAAAATTACAACAACTTTTCTTATCATCGAGCGATGGGAAAGAAAATCCTTAAAGTTGATCGAGATAATTATCTGAATGCTATTGAGAACAGCTTAACAAAGGATCCTTCCAATTTTTGGAAATATGCCTCTAAAAAGCGCTATAAGGAACGACAAGATCTCATAGTGCAAGATTCAAATGGGTGCACAGTAGCAGTCGAGAAGTCAGCCGCCGAATTTGCAAAGTACTTTGAATCCTTATACGACAATAATGCTTACACTTCAACAGTATCTCAAATAATCTCCGAAGATTATCTACCACCTTTAACTGTTAACAAAGAAGATGTTGTAAATGCTGTAAAGCAGATAAGGCCCAAGACTTCACCTGGCTCTGACAGAATCCCTATGTTTATCATCAAAGGATGTCTGCCGGTGCTAGCGGATATCATCGTATGGATATACAATATGTCGATTTCTTCGAGAACTTTCCCAAGAGATTGGAAGAAAGGAATAGTGGTCCCAATCTTCAAGACTGGTAACAAACAGGCAGTTAATAATTACAGACAGGTGTGCATTCTAAATGGAATAGCCAAGATTTTTGAAAAGATAACATTCCTTTATCTTAATTCATATTATACTTCGAAATTTTGTCCTGAACAACATGGCTTTATTAAAACACGCTCTGTCACTACCAACCTTATCACATGGCTTGATCATGTTTCTTCAGAAGTGCAAAAAAGAAGACAGGTTGATGTTATTTATTTTGATCTCTCACGTGCATTTGATTCTGTTTGTCATATCAGACTGCTTCAAAAACTTGAAATATATGGCATTTGTTCTGACTTCATTAAATTTCTGGCATCTTACCTTGATTCTCGTGAAAACGTTGTGCGTGTGAATGGGTATTCATCTAAACCTTTTTTAGCCCCTTCAGGGGTACCGCAAGGCTCTATCCTTGGTCCTCTCTTGTTCAACATTTATATTAATGACCTAGTTTCACATATAAGATCATCTCGAATTCTGCTTTTTGCAGATGACTTCAAATTATTTCGACGTATATGTGATCCTTCAGACTTTGTGTTGCTTCAGGAAGATGTTAATAGAGTGCTCGAATGGTGTGAAATCAACCATATAAAAGTCAACCCAACTAAAACGAGAGTTGTAACTTACTCTCGTGCTGTCATGCCGCTCAAATATAACTACAGGATCAATAAACAAGTTTTGCAGCGTACGAGAACGATCCGTGATTTAGGTGTTATCTTTGATGATAAACTATATTTTCACCATCATGTTGCTCTTATAACAAGCCAAGCATATCGTATGCTGGGACTTATCAGCAGATCAACTCATTCTTTTAAAAGACCCAAGTGCTTTACCGCTCTATTTAAAACTCTTGTCATCCCACGTCTTCTTTTCTGTTCCTGTGTGTGGAATCATTTAACACAAACTGATATTAAAAAACTCCACAGTGTGTTTTCACGCTTTTGTAAAATTATTTTCAGACGCCATTTTACACACCTTATGGACTTTAACATAGACAACATACTTAAAGAAGTTCGTTGCCTTCATTTATCTCAACTCCTAACTAGGAATGATCTAGATTTTCTGTACAAAGCTATTCATAATATCATTGATTCCCCAAGTTTTCTCATTGCTTTTAACTTAAATGCTTCCATATATCAAACACGATGTAAAAATATTTGCTATGTTCAGAAACACAATTCAATTAATCCGTTTACCAGATTATTCTTAAAGTATAACAAACTGAGTGATTTTGTAGACATCTTTAACTCTAACCATTATGCCTTTTATAATGAACTTCTAAACTACTTTGATAATATGTCAAAGAGCAATTTTTAGCTCCTTGTCTATTTCACATGTACTGTAACTGAGTTTTTATTTAACTGTATGCTTATATGCTTTGTCTTTGTTTAGTTTTTTATGTTCTGTTTACCTTCGTTAATGATTACTTGTATCCATCTTCAAATTTTCTGTCTTATTTTATTTTATTTTTTTAGTGTTTTCGTTGTTAAAGGTTTATTTTCAACTGTTTTCGTTCACACTTAAAACAAATAAAATTGAAATTGAAATTGAAATTGAAATTATTATTATGGTTCGAATTTGGCCTTTTGAAAATAATTTATGAAAGAAATGAATATTTTATCTTTGTGAAGTTAATAATGGTATTATAGAAGAAATTGTATTGTAAAGTAAATTAAATTTTGTAAATTTTCTGATATTAATATGATTCTTGTAAATTTTGTTAAAAATATCTTGCTTCGAATTGAAATATATTGAAATTAAAAAAAATTGAAAAAAAAAACAAAAATAAAAAACAATGCTTATGTTTGTATATATTAATTAAGATAAATAAAACTCCTTTAATTAAAAGAAAATAAATAAATTAAAATAAATAATATAAAACAATGAAAAAAGTCACCCAGTGATAAAGTAAATGTTGAAGGACGAAACACAAATGAAACAAAGGTCTTCCCGGTCAATTACCTGCGGATTGTGAAGCGAAGCTAAGCACATGTGGCTGTCTGTAGAGCGCCCCATTAATAAGATGTCAAAACCGCATTGTTGCGTGCGCATGATCAGTCTAATAAATAAAGGCTGGTAATCGTTGGATTTTTGTTTTGACACGCGGAAGCGAATAGCGGGAAAATTGTGGCGTTATAGTACTGACATTAAAGTGTCAGGTGGTGTTAGGATAGGAATTGCTGCTCTCTGCCCTGATTTTCCGATCTTACAGTGCATAATCGAATAGCGCTGAGTTGGAAATGCAGTAAAGGAGAGTGTGACGCCTTCTTGTGGTTGTTCCAGTGGCCTATTTCGCTGTCCGTGAAACGAAGTCCAGTTGTGTGTATATTGGCTGATCGTGTACAGGGATTCGCTCGCCTACGACAGCCCATGTGGCAGTGCATGCAACTGTTTGAGCATAGAAACAGACTATTAAGATGATGTTATTAATTGTTTCTTTAGGGTGTATTAAATGTTTAATAATCACTTGTTTTATGGTTAATGTTTGTATTAAATATATGTACCTTTATCTATTTGCATATAATTAAAATGAATATTTTGCATATCACCCGCCTCTACTCCTTGTTCACATAACACCAAAAACCCGCTCCTGTCGCGCCTGGGTGTGAATTTTCGTTGTGGGTTCCCTTTCGCACCCCCCCTCCACCCACGCACGAAGAGCATACCATAATGGTTCCACTAAACCAGGTTCCTTGGAACCAATTTCGACTATCGATAATTTTACGTTATATTCATTCTTGACACATCATTCCAAGTCGTTTGATATATTACATACATATCTTATCAATGAAAATTTTTGAGGGTGTCATAACGGTACTATTAGAACACGTGCCATTGTTTCGATTACAATTATTTACAAAATTGTTCATTTCCTGAACTAAATTTTTCAATTGGTGAAAATTGTAATTTATACCTGCTTGCATCTCGTCATTACGAATTGCTTGATACATTACTTAATACAAGGTCTATATAATTAAAGTTCCATTTTGATATGACAAAAAAAACAAAAAACTACTAGAATAAAAGTTACAGTACTTGGTAATATTATGCAAGAGGACATGGGAAGTTCATACCCACCAAAAAAATTAGTTCAAAATGACACCACCAGCATGGAATGGCGCTCTATGCAATATTCGTTTACGAAATTAGACACGAAGACACAGGTTAACAATGTGGTTTATGCAAATGCGCTTTACAAGTCATTTGGTTTTCAGAAATATGAAAGGGAGTCTCGTTGTCAGTACGCCTCATTTGTTACTAGTCGACGATACCTGTTACCATGCAAGACCGTGCATTTCTGGTTAAATATTATTATGAATGCAATAGCAATGTACGGCAGGCTTTGCAACATTATCGTACTGTTCGACGAATACATGTACGTCGGGGGCAAATGACACCGCAGAGTTTGAAGAAGATGATGACAAAGTTTGAAGCCACATGTTTGTTATCGGTAGCACCTTGCCGAGGAAGGAAACCCGTCTCTGAGGCTACCGTGGAGGCTGTTTCAGTAGTCGTAGAGGAAGCAAAAATGGCAACCTCACAAGGGGCGTGCAGCCTAAGTGCTGTTGCACGTCGAATGGACTTACCACTGAGTACGGTGTACAAGATCGTACGTAAAGTGCTGCGGTACTACCCATACAAAATCCACCTTGTCCAAGAACTCAAACCTAACGATCTTCCTCGTAGAGAAACATTCGCATTGGAATTCCTTGCACGGATGGAGCTGGACGAGCATTGGCCATGGAACATTTTGTGGACGGACGAGGCCCATTTTTACCTGAATGGGGATGACAAAACCCGTAACTGCAGGATTTGGGTCACCAGTTCCCTTCATGTTCTCCACCAAATTTTTGAGGGTGTTATAAGTATACTAATAGAGCACCTGTCATTGTTTCCATTTCAACCAGTTTCATAATGGTTCATTCCCGGGGACCGAATTTATTAATTGGCGAACCTCGTAATTTGTATCCGCTTCTATCTCGTCATTGCGATTTGTTTGTTATTTACGCAATATATCTTCCCAATGAAAATTGCTAAGCGGGAAAATAGAGGTACAGTTTGTGCACGTGCCAATGAACAGTTATAGATAATATCTGCGTTTGGTTCGTGCTATGAACCATATTCATCGACTGACGAATACAGATTTTAAAAATCTCTCATAGCCTCGGCGGAGTTAGAGTCACAGACAGACAAACAGATGGACAGACAGACAGACAGACAGGTTTCCCGAGACTGATAGCATAAAGCAACTTTCGGTACGTAATAAACCATTAAAGAATGAAATAACCAAGTACCGAAAAGTTAAAATAAACCAATTGCGAAAGTATATTTTTAAACCACCCAATGTTACCATTGTAAGTTTCTAATGTACCATAATGATGCTATTAAACCACGTACCTTCGACTATCATTAATTTTACATTATATTCATTCATAACACATCATTGCAATTTGTTTGATATATCACATGCTATATTTTAGCATTGAAAAATCCAACAAACCATAAAGGTTCCAGTAAAGCAGGTTCCTTGAATCTAATTTTCACTATCATTAATTTTACGTTATATTCATTTATGACACATCCTTCCAAGTCGCTTGATATATTACATGACATATTTTAACCTTGACAGTTGCAATGAACCATAATGGTTCCACTAAACCATGTTCCTTGGAACCAATTTCGACTATCATTAATTTTACATTATATTCATTCTTGACACATCATTCAAAGTCGTTTGATATATTACATGCCATATTTTAGCATTGAAAGAACTACTGAACAATAATTTTTTCACTAAACCATGTTCCTTCTAACAAATTTCGCCTATCATTAATTTTACGTTATATTCATTCATGACACATCATTCCAAGTCGTTTGAAAAATTACATGCTATAGTTTAGCATTGAACGTTCCAATGAACAATAATGGTTCCACTAGACCAGTTTACTAGGAAGCAATTTCGACTATCATCTATTTTACGTTATATTCATCCAAGAGACATCATTCCAAATCGTGTGATATATTATACGCTACATTTTAGTATTGAAAGTTCTAATGAGCCATAATGGTTCCACTTAACCAGGTTCCTTTGAACCAATTTCGACTATCATTAATTTTACGTTATATTAATTCATGAAACATCATTCCAAGTCGTTTAATATATAACATGCAATATTTTAGCATTGAGAGTTCTAATGAGCCATAATGTTTCCACTAAACGAGGTTCCTTTGAACCAATTTCGACTATCATTAATTTTACGTTATATCTATTCATGACACATCATTGCTAGTCATTTGATATAATATATGCCATATTTTAGCATTGAAAGTTCTGATGAGCCATAATGGTTCCACTAAACCAGGTTCTTTGCAACCAATTGCGACAATCATTATTTTAAGTTATGTACCTTCATGAAACATCATTGCAAGACGTTTGATAGATTATATGCCATATTTTAGCACTGAACGTTCTAATGAGCTATATTATATCCACTAACCAAGTCCATTAGAACCAATTTCGAATATCAATAATTTACGTTATATTCTATCCTGACACATCATTGTAAGTCATTTGATATAATATATGCCATATATTAGTTTTGAAAGTTCCAATGAACCATAATGGTTCCACTAAACCAGGTTACTTGGAACCAATTGCCACTATCATTAATTTTACGTTATATTCTCTCATGACACATCATTGCAAGTGTTTTGATATATTACATGCCATATTTTAGCATTGAACGTTCTAATGAGCCAAAACGATTCCAGTAAGCCATGTATCTTGGAATCAATTTCGACTATCATTTGTTTTACTTTATATTCATCCGTGATACATCATTCCAAATCCTTAAATATATTACATGCCATATTTTAACATAGAAAGCTCCAATGACCCATAATCGTTCCAGTAAACCAGGTTCCTTAGAACCAATTTCGATATCATTAATTTACGTTATATTCTATCATGACACATTATTGCAAGTCGTTTGATATATTGCATGCCATATTTTAGCATTGGAAGTTCTAATGAGCCTAAAGGTTCCACTAAATCACGCTCCAGCCCATTCCTCGCACTTGATTCAGACTTGTTTGCTGAAAAACCAGACTCTCCTGGTACAACAGGCTCCTTACTCTCCTGACTTGGCCCCCTGCGACTTTGGCTGTTCACCAAACTCAAGAGGCCATTGAAAGGAACGCGATTTCAGACAAGAGAGGAATTATGGCTGCAACGACAGCCGAGCTGAATTCCATTCCGAAAGATGCTTTACAGGAATGCTTCCAACAATGGCGGCACCATTGGGAGCAGTGTGTAGAGTACCAAAGAGACTACTTTGAGGGTGATTAGGTTTCTAATGCTCCCGGTGTGTAATTTTTTTTCCCGGCCGAAGGTCGGATACTTTTCTCGCAGGCCTCGTATCATTAATTTTACTTTATATTCATTCATGACACGTCATTCCAAGTCGTTTGATATATTACATGCCATATTTTAGCATTGAAAGAACTACTGAACAATAATTTTTTCACTAAACCATGTTCCTTCTAACAAATTTCGCCTATCATTAATTTTACGTTATATTCATTCATGACACATCATTCCAAGTCGTTTGAAAAATTACATGCTATAGTTTAGCATAGAACGTTCCAATGAGAAATAATGGTTCCACTAAACCATATTCCTTGGAAATAATTTCGACTATCATTAATTTTACGTTATATTCATTCATGACACATCATTCCAAATTGTTTGATATATTACATGCCGTATTTTCGCATTGGAAGTTCTTATTAGCCATAAAGGTTCCACTAAAACATGTTCTTCGGTACCAATTTCAGCTATCATTAATTTTACGTTATATTCATTCATGACACATCATTCCAAATCGTTTGATAATTTACATGCCATATTTTAATATTGGAAATTCCAATAAACCATAATGGTTCCACTAAACCAGGTTACTGATGATGTCCGAAAAGATGAAAATCGATTTTACCTAAACATATTAATAAACCATTGTGTTGTAAAATGGACGTTATAGAATTATAACAATATACACTATACAATACAAAGTGCGTAAAATAATAAATTCATGCTTATGGTAGGGCATATTAATAAGAAATTTCTCATGACCAACAATGTAAGGAAACGTTTGTGCAACAATAGGTATCAACGATAGTATCAACACACAATTCATAAACACTCTGAACGGACCAACAATGTATATCTCATGACCAACAATGCAAGGCAAAGTTTGTGCAATATATATAAGTTTCAATTTGTAAGAGTGCATAGAATTCCTATTATTCAGGCTTGTTTTAGAAAAAAAGAGTTCTTAGTACTTAACTATTTCTTGAAAATTTTTAAAAATGATCAGCAACTGGAGATAATAGAGAGTAAGCAGACTATTGAGAAAGAGTGGAAAGACGACAGAGGAAACACTCCTTTAGCTCCGTGCTGTATTGAGCAAATGGTAAGCAAGTAAATAGAAGAAACTACACAAAGTGATGAATGGCCAAGTTTTGCTTCAAGTCATCGAGAGAAGAAAGGGAATTGCAACAACATCAAGTGTACATTTAAAGTAAGATTACGTGAATAAAAATTATTAATACTAGAAGTGGCACCCATTTTTAGCCTTAAAAAAATTTTTTCGAATTTTCATAAAGAAATTTTGCTGTATTAATTCTAAGCTTCTTCATGTGTTTAATTTTAAGATATATTTTAATATTTAACCCAAAAAAGAAAAAGCCCGAGCCACGCCAGAGTTATCACCTACAGTAGCTTATTTGGTAGCACAACAGATCCAAAGATTTTATAAAAATACATTTTGACTT
>JAHWFO010057264.1:126754-140933 GCA_023313115.1 Rhysida immarginata
GGAAAGAGAAAGAACAAGTAGTGGTCAGACAAACTCTGCAACTAAAACAGAAAAAGCTATACGGGCATTTGAAACATCTGAACAACGGGTGTTTCGAATAGAGCATGAGGTTATAAGAGCTTCTACATAAAGGGCAAAAAAACTTGATTCTAAAATATCTGGTGATGCTCTACAGTGGTGAGGCAAGTCAAAAAGAATTTATATAAAGTCCCTAGACCTATACAGGGTGATTTACATCGAATGTAAAATACTTAAAGGGGGTATTATAGAGGTTAAGATAAACAGAAAACGTTCTATGAACATGGGTTCAAATATGAACGATAACTGAGATATGAACAGAAATAAAAATGCCGCCACCAAATCAACAAGTTAATAACTCAGATTCTGTAAAGCCTAGATTAATGAAATTTGGAGGAATAACAGAGTACATAAGACTGTTTATACCTTTAAAATTTTATCTAATTCTAACAAGAAGTTTCCAAATTACTCATTCAACATCATAATACGTGTTCACTTGTGAGTACTAACTAGCACTTGTCACAATTTTGACTGTGTAACTCGGAAATTTCTCGTTGAAATTCAATCAAATTTTAACGGTATACACAGTCTTATGTTCCTTGTTATTCCCCCAAATTTCATTAATCTAGGATTTACAGAATCTGAGTTATTAACTTGTTGATCTTGGTGGCGGCATTTTTATTTCTGTTCATATCTCAGTTATCGTTCATATTTGAACCCATGTTCATAGGACGTTTTGTGTTTATCTTAACCTCTATAATACCCCCTTTAAGTATTTTACATTCGATGTAAATCACCCTGTATAGTATAGTATATATAAAGTCCCTAGACCGGCATATCACCTAGACCTCCTTATTTTCGTATTATTATTTAACCAATTGGGAGTAATAATTTAATTTTTTGAGATTGTTCTCTTTACCTGCAAGTGTAATTATCCCGGGCAATGCCGGGTACCTCTGCTAGTTACAAATAATAATGATGTTGAAAAGTTTACAGGTTTTACATTTTTATTTACTATTTTACTGGTGGCCATTTTTCCCTATAAGTTTAACTGAAGTTCTAAAAAAATTAAATGAAATAAAATAAATTAAAATAAAATAATTCAAACTTTACTTTTAATGTATTTAAGTTCACGCAAATGTTAAATTTTCAAGGTTATTCTGGATTGCATAATAAATCTTTAAGTGAAAATTTTACTTTTAAGGTATTACTGAAATTTTTTGTTTAAGTAAGTTCACATTTTACTGTGCTTTGCACAGTATTGTTTCTTAATCAAGCAGGCGTCCTTACTTATTTCTATTTTTGGGTTATTTGGGCGGCTTTGTTAGTAAAGTAGACAGGGCCAAGTAATTGTAAGTTAAGTGGGTTTGGGGTCCTTTCCTTCCTGTTTTTTTGGTTTTAGTTGCTCGTAAGCCGAATGTATATCCGGTACGCTCAGTTAGTTACGCATTCTTCCTAATTTCTGCCCACATCAGGTGATGCAAGTGAATAGTAAACCAAATCAAACATTGCCAGCAACCAGCTGCAAACTCCAAATGTCAGTTTAACAGCCACGGCTCTGCGTGCTAACCGGTGATAATGTAATTATAGACCTACTAGTAGCTGACCACTATTACTATCTATCCATCGGTGACCCCTATCCAGCTAGTTGCACAAGCATTTGGTTTAGGTCATGTTACTCTTTCGAATATAAATTTTCTTTAGTCAAATTTTTCGAGCTCTTTAACATCAACTTACTATTTATTATTCATTTGTCATCGCACTTGTAAGTCTGTTTGAAAAAAAAATTGTCTTTCAATGTGCTCTTTGATTAACAACATGCCCTACCTCTTACGTTGTTGCTGGTTTTATATGAATTTAGCTTAAAAATTGTGAATTTAAAGTTAAATTGTGAGTTTAAAATTACAAATTTTCTTTTTTAACACTGTCGAGGTTTAGGCATGTTTCTCTTTACTTATATATGACTGAACTGAATTGCTTGTGGTCATAAAAATGCTGCATTTCTCTCTGTTTGAATTCGATATGGTTAACCTTATTTTCTCTCGCCATCTCTCTCTCTCTCTCTGTCTCTCTCTCTCTCTTTCAAGGTTTCATGTCCCTTAATCTTTTGTAAAAACAAATGCTAATGACTTCTTTTCCTCGGGTAATTCTCATCGAATACAATTATACAGTGTTTATGCTATAATTCCGTTTCAGTTTTAGACACAAGTCATATATAATTTTCTGCACTGATTTCTCAACAACAACAGTGCTTGGTGTGTGATGATGTAGGCAGAGCTGACGTTCAAATATTCTTTCAGTTTCACTGTTCTTTATGCTGCTTTCATTTGCTTTCAGCGTTGCTAAATGTTCAAATACGTTGATGACCATCCACTGTTTCCCAACGATTGTGAGTGCATTTCTTCTAACATTGTCTATGCATTTCTTCAGCAACAAATTAACTGTCAGTGTTAAAAGGGTGCTTTCCAAACATTAATTGAAAACAGGTGTTAATTTCTCAATTCAAGTATTCTTTTTACTTTTGGTCTGAAGCTTATGTTATATACGCAGTGGTGTATGCAGTGGGTACCTATTAACAAACTTGTATGTAGATGTTTACCGCGTTTGGCATAAACAGGGCTGTAGATCCCCCCAACTAACCACGTTCACGCTAATCCAAGCTAAAAAATTTTCGTGTCTTCCAGTTAGGGTGTGTGAAATATGTTTCCCCATTAGTTTCACTGGGTACTCGCCTAATTAAACTCCACCTTTTGACAAATTTGTTGGTACATTGTTTCAATTGACTACTGATAACTCCGACCCAATGAATTAGAGGGTTGGCAATTGACATCGCAAACTTTATAAGTGCAGTTTCTCACTATGAATGTTTAATTTTCATCTACTCTCTGTGGTTTCTGTGTTCTGATTATTCAGTTTGTTGTTTGTATTTTTAAAAAGTTTCTCTCTCTCTCTCTCTCTCTCTCTCTCTCTCTCTCTCTCTCTGTCAATATTTACACTTTTTAAGGGTGAGCATGGTTACTGTAATATAGGCATCATTCTATACGTGAGTTAAGTTAAATTTAGGTTAAAATTTCACTTTGACTTTTTACGGTCACTTGACTGTGCCCTACGCAGTCAAGTGGGTGGAGCCATACATTATCATTCACTGGTTGAGTAATTGTCTGAGTTTGATTCTCTGTGACTCTAGCACCCACATTTTTTTCAGCCAATGTTTTTAACCCTTTATACAGACAGTGTTAAGGTCAAAACTCGTTTTCCTTTTCTTTTTACCTGATTTTTTTACTATTTATGATGTCATTAAAAGTTTTTACGACTTTTGTTGGCAGACTGACCTACGATTGACAGGCAATAAATACGTTTGTTTGTGGTTCATACGAGTAGCCCCACCTTTAGTTTCACTGTTTTTCACCTCGTTAAAATGTTTCTTTTTGAGACATGAGTACACAGTGGTTATGGTGTTGATCAAGTATTACATTGGCCGCGTTAGATATCATCTAAGCAGGCATCTGATATGATAAATGTTTGTAAAAAAAAGTCTTTGCTTCTTTCAAACCAGGGTATGTGAAATACGTTTGTTTGTTTGAGGTTCACAGGAGTTGCTCTGCTAGTTTCACCTCATTAAAGTGTTGCCTTTTTGATAAATCGTGTATGCAACGGTTACCCCTGTAACTCAAGTATAACAGAGACCGTGTTGGATGTCATCAAGTCGGCAGCTGTTACGCTAATCATACATGCTGACTCCAACTAAAACGTCTACGCTATTATCAGCCAGGGTACATGAAATGCGTTGCTTTGCGCTCCATTGAAGTTTCCCTATTAGTTTCACAGGTTTTTTTTATCTTTAATGAGATAAAAGTGTTACTTTTTCAATAAAAATGCCCGTTAACTGAAGTCCGGCTTAATGTTTCCAAACATTCAAGGTAGAAACCTGTCCGTAGGTCTGCCTGTGCCATGACCCTGACGTGGACCAGCTCACGGCATAGTGAGGGTCAACGTCCGTTTGGGCTGGTCAACCTCGAAACATTGCGTTGACCCCTGTATTTTATGCAATGACACCTGCTGAAACCTCACATGGTATCACAATCAGTAATTTTGATAATTACCCCCGTGATTAATTGAGTGCGTGTTTTATGACCTTCCGCGTGGAAATGATGTATTGGTAAAGAGGAGGTGGTGCTTATTTTGTGTGCGGCACTTGTTCACTCTTTTATGGTAAGATGTTATTGTCGGTTGATGTTAGTGTTTGTGTTCCGAAACTGTTTTACATCTAGTCAATGTGTGACTGATTGCCTCATTGTGTTTTATGAAGTCTTTTTTTACAATACACTTTTAAATCACTCTGATTTATCCTGACGTGAGACTAATTTAAAAACTTTAAATTACTTCGAGGAGGGAAATTGAATTCACAGTTTTAATCTGTGGCTGAAAATTGTATTCACAGATTTACATGTCAGCAAGAATTTGTATTCATGAAATTTCATCTCTGCTCATTTTTTCATCTTGGAAATACGCAAGGACAAGAAATTGTATTTGCGGATTTACATCTCTGCAAGAACTTGCCTTCACGAAATTACATCACTGCTCGTTTTTGCTTTCATGGAATTACGCACGGCCT
Organism: Rhysida immarginata; assembly: GCA_023313115.1. Classification (NCBI taxonomy): domain Eukaryota; kingdom Metazoa; phylum Arthropoda; class Chilopoda; order Scolopendromorpha; family Scolopendridae; genus Rhysida; species Rhysida immarginata. The sequence continues at coordinate 131,388 of JAHWFO010057264.1, forward strand.
AGAAATTGTATTCTCAGATTTACATGTCGGCAAAAGTTTGCATCATAAAATTACATCACAGACCGTTTTTGCGATCGCGAAATTAAGCACTTACAAATTTTTTTTCGAGGGTTTACATTACAGCCAGCATTTGCATTCATGGAATTACCGGCCACAGCAGATCTTATAATGCGACAAAGATACTATTGCTGCATTCACATGAGTTGGTGAATATTAAACTAATTTTTTAATAACGTCGTGAGATGTTACAAAGTGTGTCAAATGATGGTACCTTATCCCTTAGAAATAATTTATGGATGTGGAGTTCTAATCCTTAGAGTTGATAAAAAAAATCCCTTGGACAAAGATGTGATTGAAAAGTGTATGTTTTGTTTATGAAAAGTGTTGTCTGCTGAATTTGATTGTTTGGTATTTGGTTGAGTGATTGAATTTGCAACTTTTACACTATTGAAACTCTTAAACGAACAAATACATGTGGTACCACCACCAGATTTGAATTGCTGGTAACGAATTTAGAGTTTAAAACTTTGATAAATTTGGGATGGTTTTTCTGTATTACATTTCAAACCTTCACTACGTCTGAACAATTGCACCCATATTTGAAAGTATGACACCTGAGTTTGTGCGAAAAGTGCATGAGATGGCGGCCCTAAAAATAGTTCGTACTGAAGATGCAGAGCATAGAAGCTAGTATTTTGCTTACCAGTTAAAGGTAACTTTTTTTGTTTGTATTTTTAAATCGAGCTTAATTGTGAAATGTACTATAAAATGAATGCCTGTCATATTTCTTACTGTCCATACACTAGTGTTTGGTGTTGTGATCGAAATTATGTTTTTCAACTGTGATATTGACATAGTGGTTGTTATAACCTTAACTACGCTGGTGTGCAAAATGTTGAGTCATTTGATGTTGAAGAACGTTTGTTCACTAGCAGCACCGGGCTGCAAAACAGGTTATTTACTTTGTCACACAAGCACATGACTGCATCATAACGTGGCTGAATTAGAGAGATTGTAGCTAAGTGAGTTCTACCATCCCATCGTGAATAGATTCACACTCAGTTGCAGAATTACAACCATGATACACCATAATAGTAATGTATGGCAGCGTTTGGTAATTAGGGGAATGCATGCAATGTTTGAAATCTTTACATAACAAGCCAATCAACCTACCAACCAACCAACCAACCAACCAACCAACCAACCAACCAGCCAACCAAACAGCCAACCAAACGAGCTAATCTTTAATTTTTAGAACACTGTGACTATGAATGAAATTTTGGCTGAAAATTCCGCATATGTATGCAGCCAGAAACAGTACCTATTCGGTTCATCAAAATTAATACTAGAACGTGCGAGTTGATTGATTGTAGTTCACACATCGTTAATGAATTAGATTGAGTGTCTGAAGGTGAACTGGAGAATGAAAGTGTCAAAACATATTTAAAATTTTACTGTTGGAATGACTGTTCAATATAGAATTTATATTAATAATGTGTTAACTTGTGTCACCATGAAGGAGTTTTTGACTACTCTGTTGCCTGGAATAATCCACTAAAAGAGGTATAAAACCTATATAACTAATAGGGAAACTTCAAAAGAACACAAAGAAACATATTTCATGTACCCTGACAAAAATCGCGAACACTTTTTAGTGGGGTTAGTATTTACAATTAGCGTAGCAGCTGCCAACTTGATGACATCCAACACGCTCAATGTTATAATTGAGTTATGGTGTAATCATCGTGTAAGCATTTTTATCGAAAAAGAAATACTTTAATGAGGTTAAAAATACCTGTGAAAGTAATAGGGAAACTTCAATGGTGCACAAAGCAAAGTATTTCATGTATTCTGACTGAAAAACGCAAAGACTTTTTAGTGGGGTTAGCACATACGATTAGCTTAACAGCTGCCAACTTGATGACATCCAAGTTGTACTGAAGTGGGGTCAATGTTGTACTTGAATTATGGGGTAACCATTGCATACGCATTTTTATCAAAAAGGAAACACTTTAATGAGGTAAAAAACCTCAGAAACTAATAGGGAAATTTCAATAAAGCACAAATCAACGTATTTCATGTACCCTGACTGAAAATCACATAGACTTTTAGTTGGGGTTAGCACGTACGATTAGCATAACAGCTGCAGTCTTGATGACACCCAACGTGGTCAATGTTATACTTCAGTTACAGGGGTAACCGTTGCATACGCATTTTATCAATAAGGCAACACTTTAATGAGGTGAAACTAGCGGAGCAACTCACATGAACCTCAAACAAGGAAACGTACCACACATACGCAGTTTGATAGACGCAAAGACTTTTTAGCGCAAACATTTATCGTATCAGAGGACTGCTTAGATGACATCCAACATGGCCAATGTAATGCTTGAACAACAAGGTAACCATTGCATTTCTCGAAAAAAACAACACTTTAACGAGGTGAAAAACCAGTGACACTAAAAATGGGGCTACTCATAGGAACCACAAACAAATGTATTTCATGCCTGTCAATCATAGGTCAGTCTGGAAACAAAAGTCGTAAACAACTATTAATAACATCAAAAATAGTAAAAACTTAGGAAAATAAAAGAAAACGAGTTTAACCTTAATGCTGTATGTATAACTGGTTAAAAACGGGGATTGGGCAAAAATAATGTGGGCCCTAGATTCACGGAGAATCGAACTCGGACCATCACTCAACCAGTCAATGATAACCTGATACTCCCTCCATTAGAGTGTGCAGGTCACACAGTCAAATAATAGTAAAATCTCGAAGTCAAAATTTAACCTAAATTTAACTTAAATTTCGTATAGAATGATGCCTCTATTACACTAACCATGCTCACCCTTAAATAGAGTAAACATAGAGAGAGAGAGATAGAGAGAGAGAGAGAGAGAGAGAGAAAGAAAGAAAGAGAGAGAGAGAGAATTTTTAAAAATACAAACAACAAACTGAACAATCAGAACACAGAAACCACAGAGGGTAGAAGAAAATTAAACGTTCATAGTGAGAAACTGCACTTATAAAGTTTGCGATGTCAATTGCCAACCCTCTAATTCATCGGGTCAGAGTTATCAGTAATCAACTGAAACAAATCTACCAACTTATTTGCCAAAAGGTAGAGTTTACTTAGGCCAATAAATAGTGAAACTAATGAAGAAACATATTTCACACACCCTAACTGGAAGACACGAAATTTTTTCAGCTTGGATTAGCGTAAACGCAGTTAGTTGGGGGGATCGACAGCCCTGTTCATGCCAAATGCGTATCCAAGTAGCTGATAACAACTACGTACAAATTTGTTGAATAGGTACCCACTGCATACACCATTGCGTATACTGTTGAAATAACAACAACAAAGAAGATAAAAAAATGTAAGCTTCGTACAAAAAAGTAAAAAGAATAGTTGAATTGAAAAATTAACATGTGTTTTCAATTAATTTTGGGAAAGCACCCTTTAACACTGCCTGTTAATCTGTTACTGTTGAAATGCAAAGACAATGTTAGTACAAATGCACTCGCAATTGCTGGGAAACAGTGAACGATCATCAACGTATTTGAACATTTAACAACGCTAAGAGCAAATGAAAGCAGCATAAAAAAACAGTGAAACTAAAAGAATATTTGAACGTCAGCTCTGCCTACATCATCCCATCAACCACTGTTTTTGTTGAGAGATCAGTGCAGAAAATTACGTTTGACTTGTGTCAAAATGTGAAACGTAATTGTTGCATAAACACTGTATAATGGTATTCAATGATAATTACCCGAAGAAAAGAATTCATTAGCATTTGTTTTTACAAAAGATTAAAGGACAAGAAACCTTGAAAGAGAGAGAGAGAGTGAGTGAGATGAATTTAAGATTAACTGTATCGATGTGAAACAGAGAAAAATGAAGTATTTTTAATGACCACAAGCAATTCAGTTCAGTCATATATTAGTAAAGAGAAACATGCATAAACCTTGACACTATTGAAAAAAAAAACTTGTATTTTTAAACTCACAATTTGTAACTTTAAATTCAGAATTTTTAATTTAGATTCATATAAAACCAGCAACGATGTAAGAGGTAGGGCATGCTGGCAATCAAGGAGCACATTGAAAGACAATCAAAGAGGCATCTGAATCTTAAGTTAATACGAACAACTGTGAGTAGCGAATAGTGAATAATTTAAATATAATAAGAAGAAATAAACAGTGCAAGTTGATAATAAGAAGAAATAAATAATTAACAATGAATCAACAGTGACAAAAACACCTAGTGGAATTCAGTAAAATAGTGCAATATAGAACCATAAGCTGTGTAGTCAAACTACGAGAGCTTACAACAACAACAACAACAACAAGACAATTTTTTTTCAAACAGACTGACGCACGTGAAAAAGAAAAAGTAACAAACAGTAAATTGATGTCAAAGAGCTCGAAAAATTTGATTATACAAAATTGTCAGTCGAAAGAGTAACAAGTCCTAAACCGAATGTAACTGCAACTAGCTAGAGAGGGGTCACCGATGGATATATAGTAATGGTAGTCTATCATTATATTATAACCTAGTCTATCATTATATTATAACCTGTAATGATAGTGAGTCTATCATTACATTATCACCTTTTAGCATGCAGAGCTGTGGCTGCTAAACTGATCTTCGGAGGTTGCAGCTGGTTGCTGACAATGTTTCAGTTTGTTCACTATTCACTTCCTCACCTGATGTGGGCAGAAATTAGGAAGAATGTGCGTACTGGATGTACATTCGGCCTACGAGCAAGTAAAAGCAGACCAAACCAGGAAGGAAAAGACCCCAAACCCACATAACTTACAATTTCGCGTCCCTCTCTACTTTACTAACAAAACCACCCAAATAACCCAAAAATAAAAAAGAATAATGATGCCTGCTTGACCAAGTAACAATATTGTGCAATGCACAGTAAAATGTGAGCTTGGTAAAACAAAAAATTTTAGTAATACCTTAAAAGCGAAATATTCTCTTAAACATTTTATGCAATTCAGATTAACTTTGAAAATTTAACATTTGTGCGAACCTAAATACATTAAAAGTAAAGTTGGGATTTTTTATCTAATTTAATTTAATTTTATTTTAATTTTTAGAAATTCAGTTAAAATTTTAGAGAAAAAAAAAAGCAATCAGTAAAGTAGTAACTATAAATGAAAAACCTGAAAACTTGTAAAAATGATTCTTCCATTTACTTGCTTACCATTTGCTCAATACAGCATGGAGCTAAAGGAGTGCTTCCTCTGTCGTCTTTCCACTCTTTCTCAATAGTCTGCTTACTCTCCATTATCTCCAGTTGCTGATCATTTTTAAAGATTTTCAAGAAATTGTTACGTACTAAGAACTCGCGTTTCTAAGAAAAGCCTGAATAACAGGAATTCTATGCATTCTTACAAATAGAAACTTATCTATATTGCACAAAGTTTGCCTTGCAATGTTGGTCATGTGATATTTCTTATTAATATGCCCTGCCATAAGCATGAGTATCGATTTTTAAGCATCGATAATTATTTTTATTCTGAAATCTGAGGTAGACAGTGACCTTTTCTTGGTTTGATGGTCATGTATGCAAAATTTCATTAAGATCGGAATAAAACTGTAGATAGATAGATTATTGTCATAAGAAATCAATGCAAAAGCAATAAACAGATATGGAAATGTGGAGAAAAATTTACCAACGCTACAACTGGCTGCAGAAATTAAGAAGTGAACAAGGCCTACCGCACATGTGATGCTGTTGCAAAATGCTTTTTAAACAAACGTATTTCATGCTGAGATGCTGGTTTTTAGCTTAGAATAGCATATTATAATCACGTGATTGCAGACTGGAACGTTGAACACAGCATCTGTCACGGATGCGCGAGGCTTCGCACAGCCTGTGTGATATGAATTACGTACACTTTTGTAAATAGGAAAGGCTATAATAAGGTGAAAAATCAGTGAAACGAATGGGGGAACACCAATGCAACACAAACAAACGTATTTCAAATATCCAGTATTGGAAAGCCACGTAGATTTTTAGCTTTGATTAACTTGACACTGAACATAGTGATGAGCGTCACTGCATACGCTGCGCACGTTAGGCCACGACCGAACACCTCGAAATCAACTGTTTGCAAATTTTTAGCCAGAGAGACTTTAATTAGTTAAGGAAAAAAACGATAAAACAGCTGGGCAACCCTAATAGAGTACAGAATACGTATCACATATACCTTTGGCTGGAAGATACAGCTTTTTTAGCAAACACAAATGCGTGAACTACACGATCATGAGCGAACACTGGGAACAGTGAAGCCCCAGCGAAAGAGGCATAGCAACCTTCACCCAAGCTTGAACCCACACTTGCGAGGCACACACTTGAACACACACTTGTGTTTGAGAAAGCATGCCTGCAAAACAACGTAGCCATGAGCGCTCACATGGAATCCCTATACTCACTTTCGCGATTGACACCGTATCGTAAATTGTAGAGTGATACGAAACGAAGGTACAGACCACATTCAACCTTTATTGAGTACAAATTATAAAATTCAAGCTGTAAAACAAACCAACAAGTATTTGACCTCTTGAACTTATCGACTTGTGACGAACGATGCTTTGTCAACGTTTGTGAAACCACTGCCTTAAATCGAACACTGGCTTTTGCACTATAAAGAGTATGAAGCGTACAAAACATCACACTCGTATCCTAATACCGTAAGTGAACAGAATAAATTTGTATACTCTGTAAAAGAGAGAGAGAGAGAGAGAGAGAGAGAGAGAAACTATTTTAGAAGACAATTTAAAGCAACACTTTGCAAACATGTATTGGTTATGTATGAGGAGAGAGAGAGAGACAGAGAGAGAGAGAGAGAGAGAGAGAGAGAGTTGGGGTGGGCAACTGAATATCGCGACGTGTGAAATCAAACAAGGTGTTTATTAACCTCGGTGCGGCAAGGCTGTGCAAATTAGTAAAGAGAGAGACACGTATGTAAATTGAGAAATGTGAAATTTGTATTTTTATTTCAACATTTCTACCAAATTCAACCCCAGAAAAAACAACCATTCATGCGAGCAAAGGCAATCAGTGAGAGAGGCAAAAATGAAAATAAAACATTTCAAACAGACTACCTTGCAAATAAAGAGCAAGCAAACACCCCGTCAAATGAGAAAATGCAATAAAATTATTAAAAATTAATTGAAAATTAAAAATCAAACAATACACTATAAAACACAAGTAGTTAATAAGAAGAGGGTGTAAACTATCACTGAAAAAAATTTGGTTGTACGAGAAACAATAGTTATTTAGTAATTAGGTAAAAACAACTTGGGATGCCAGCAAGTTTAGCACACCCTGATTAAGTGGTCATATATAAGAAAAGGGCTTACCTTAAATTGTGAGATAAAATCACAAAAGCCCCGTTTGCAGTGAAGCACCAACACCCATGCATAACCAAGAATCCAGAAAAAAATTTTATTATCAACCTCCGGTCATCAGAACATAGCTGCAATCACGTGATTAAACAAGAAGATATCAGCAGCCAGATGAATGACCACACCCAAAAAAAGGACCACACCCAAAGCAAGAACCATCACCAAAACATTGATGAGCACCCCAAAACAAGGGCCAACATCCAAGACCAACACCCAAAACAAGGACCAACACCCAAACAAGGACCAACACCCAAAACAAGAACCAACACCCCGTAACGACCACCAAAAACAAAGACAACACCCTAAATGGCAACACCCGAAAATTAGAAAAATGGCAGGTAAAAAATTAAAATTAATAAAAAATATGAAAATAAAATTTAAAAATAATCATTACTGGCGTGACCAGAAATAATTTAAAAATAAAAATTTAAAAATAATCATTACGGGAAAAACCCATCACGTGACCAGAAAATGCCGCCTTTGACGTCAGCATGTTGAAGAAGGGGTGTGTGGTCACGTGACACGAATATTGCAGGCTGATTGGTCAAATTTAGCCACGCCTACCTCATTATATATGCGACTCAACCGATGCCTTTTCTACTACTATTGATCCTAGAAAGCTGAAACTCACATCATTTGTACCACATAGACAACCTCTAGCCATACACATTTTTCACAATGCTGACACCACGATTGCATCGCTGCTGCAAACATTTTTATAGTGGTCTGTTTTGCCTACTGAAAAGCCACTCAATGAGCAGAAGCTCTATTCCATTCTTGTATAAGTGATTTTCCAGTAGACAAAACTGGATCCTAAAGAACCATTTGTGTTGTCTTACCAATCATGGCGTCAGCATTGTGAAAAATGTTTATGGCTAAATGTTGACTATGTGGACAAAACATGGGAGTTTCAGCTTTCTAGGATCAATAGTTTTTCAAAAATAAATTAGGAGATCTTAGAACTTGAACGCACCTCGTTCATCAGTGCAGAGTGGGAAAAAACTGTCATCCAAATACGTGGGGCCTTTTAAAGTAATCAAGGTTGTTAATAAAGTATCTGCCACCTCAAGCATTATTCCAAGACCCCATTGCACAAACACGATATTCCACTGTTCTTTATTGAAGCCATTTAAAAAAGGAGGCAATTAGTAAAGGCCGCAGGGCCAATAGCAGATCCCCGGTATTCAAAGTTTTCAGAGTGGAGGCATTATTAGATTTAAGGAGAAAGCAGTCGCGCCACCAATTATTCGTAAAGTGGTTTGTATAGGTGTAAGTGGTTAATAATTAGGTTTTTTCAGTAACAGAGAGCTAAATTTGTAGCTGGAAATATTATTCATCTGGTAAAGAGCTTACAAAGTGAATGCTGCAACAGCGTAGCAGGGATGAAATACATTATGGTGAAATAGAAAAATGTTGATCAAACGTCGCAGGAGTATAGCTATTGTCCGCAACAAGGCTATGGGAAGATGTCACGCAGATTTGGAAAAGCATCGGCAAAAGTTGATAGAATCACATAATTAAAAAGATCATTGGCAAAGGCAGAAAAATTTTCCGTAGAAGTGAAACTCCTAGAATGCAGAAGAGAGAGAAGGAAAGCAAGCGGAAAGCGGGAGCTTTGAAGTGTCAGTAATAAAACCAATAAATTTTAGTAGGAAAGAAATGCATAAGGAGAAGAATAACAAGTAGGTGAACGAGCACCGAGGTACAGGAGCAAGTGCTTGAAGATAATTCTGAAGGTGACATAACGAACGTTAGGCCTAGCTGTTTTGATATAACGAGGGCATTGGAACTTAAGCAAAGCAGAGAGTACGGCAGTTGTGCGAAAACAGAAGTATTCTCAGTGGGTAGTGTGTGCTCCGTTTCTTGTGCTGAAAGCTGTTTTCCTTTCCCAATAAATCTGAACTCTTTCCTAAGAGAAACCGCTAGCCAGTGTTTGTTCTGCATAGAGCTTCATTATGGGTTAGACAAAGTGTTTTATAATGAACATAAGCAGGGAAGGTTAATAACGTATGTACCGCTCGTAGAATTCTTTACCGATGGTTTACCTCCGTGTTTGGATTCCCGAGAAGACTGCATTAAACAATGGAAAAATCTGTCGTACTGATGGTGTTATATCTGC
>JAHWFO010057264.1:141033-170115 GCA_023313115.1 Rhysida immarginata
TTGCCAACAGAAGATGTTGGAACTCTGTTGATTCTTAATCGATATCTCTTCATTTATTTTGCAGTTTTACATTGATCTGGGTGAAAGAAGGCCCATATATGGGTACAATTAGCACCTCCACCAACAAGGAAGTGACATACAGCCAAGCCCACCCTTCATATATAAATTTGCTGATTTTTTTAAAATCTTGTAACATAACTGAAGATGGTTTAAAAACCAAACCGCGCATTAGTAATAAATTTATCGTTGTTACAAAACCCTGTTATCGCTAATAATTATTTGTGATATAGCATTCCATCTTACTTGTGTCCATTAATCTTCTACCGCTATTTCCATTTCATTACTAAATGATCCTAAGTTTGATTACATTTATCGGCTACTAACATGCCATCGCCTCACTTGGTTCATCTTAAGTACGTTTTGTAAATGCGCACTTATACAAATCCTCCTAAAATACCATGCCAAACTGTTACAAGTGGGTTCCAAAATGTTGATCGAGCCAGACGGGATAAAAGCAAAGTTGACTTTTAGTAACTGCGAGCACTGCGTGCACTGCAGTGAAGCCTCTCTCAGAGACACGCAAATGAACAATTCATTCATAGCAACTGTTTCGTATCCACCCTGCAGTGAAGCATCACTTAAGACGCCACTGTTGACCCATACTTTCGCAGCATTTTACTCTGAACTTACTAATTATTATTAGAAATTAATAAAGTTTATGTATAATTCGTAAATATTTAACAATTTACGCTTGGTATTGTAACGCTTGGTATAAGAATTTACAAAATGATTACTAATTAATAACTGATTTAAACATTTGATATATTAAAAAATATTACTAAATTGCCAAAAAAAAGTTGAGTGGGTCTTGCATCACAAAGAAATGACGGGTCTTGTATGATTTTCTTTGCGTAAAGTGACAGTCCTTTAAAATCACACAAAAGAATTCCGTGTTTCCATGTTTGTAAGATTACCAACAATTAAAACGCTCTTTACTCATTTCTTAATCGTAAAATTTCATACAATTAATACCAAATGAGTAAATAACACCTAAATGTGTGAACACGGAGTTTTTTTGTGCGATTATGATTTTATTCCCATAAACGGCCGTCATTTTACGCAAATAAATACTAAAAACAAACAACCATCTGGTATAAATAATAATAATAATAATAATAATAATAATAATAATAATAATAATAATAATCGCACGGAATTTTCTAACTATCGCCCCATTTCCACTTCTTTTTAATTCTCGGCTTTCCTCATATATATTTACTAACGATTATCTTTTCCTAATTCAACTTAGGTTTTCACCTAAACGTAACACCACCACGGCTTGTTTCGAGTTAATCGTACATATTTCTAACATGGCCAGGGGCAAAATCACTGCGGCAATTTTTCTAGATTACTCTAGGGCATTTGATTCAATTCCTCATGATCTTTTATTATTTAAACTAACCAATTTCTATAATATTCGAGGCCCCCCTCTTCAATGGATTTCCAGCTTCTTGAAAGATAGACAATACACTCTTTCCCTCTGTAACCAAACTTCAACTATGTTAACCCGTAATACAGGAATTCCCTCAAGGTTCCATCCTATCCCCTCTGCTTTTTAATCTATTTGTTAATGACCTTCCTTCATCACTTTTTCCGCTAACCATGATACTTTACGCTGATGATGCAACTTTACTTTGCTCTGACTATTCTCTTTCTGCGATTCAATATATTCTTAACATTGCACTTAGTAATTTACGAAGTTGGAATATACAAACCATCTTCATTGAAACCTTGAGAAAACGAAATACATTATTTTCCATCAAAAGCTCGATCTCTTTAAATTTTCTTCAGTACATGACACTACAGTACTTGCCCCTGTTAAAATTTTTAAATTCCTAGGGATTTTCCTTTCATATAACTTATCTTGGGACGCCCACGTTAATTTTCTGGCCTCTACGTTAAATTACCGCCTTGGGCTTTTCTCACGCCTTCATTATTTACCAAAAACATTTTGCTTCTCCTTTATTTTGTCCTTATTCAATCTTCCCTCATATAAGGTATTCAATTTTGGGGCACTACCACTCCAAACTAATTTAAAGCGCTTATATCGTATCCGGAGATGGTTTGTCCGCATTCTATTCAAATTTAAAAAATTCGTTCCAGTTTCGCATCTTTTCCCCACTACAGGCATTACTTCTATTTACTATTTACATTCTTTTCATCTCGGTCTCTTTATTTTTAAAGCTTTAAATAAAAAACTTATCTCTTCGCTCCCCCAAAACTCTTTTAATCCCAAACCACCCGGTCCATATAATCTCCGCAACAAGGACACATTAACTATCCCTTTGACCAAATACTATCCCTTTGACCAAATACCTATCAATCTAAACGTATAACCAACTCCGGCATTAGACTTTGGAATAACCTTCGTAATGAAATCCGTTCTTTGCCTTCCTTGACTACTTTTAAATATAGTCTAAAGAAATATCTCTCAAATCCCCCTACTAACCCACTAACCTAGATCTGTTTTATTTGCTTGTTTGTATTTATTGTATAATCCACCAGGGACCTAACATGTCGACCTTGAGCCATACTGGCTCTGTTTGAGTTCTGTAAGAATTTTCTTTTTTCTATAAATAAATAAATAAATGAATGAATAAATAAATAGTAATAGGTAACAAAAACAGGAAATAACCCACCAAATAAACTGGAAGTCCAAGCCACTATGTTGCCCCCCAACAGGCCAAAAGTCCAAAATGGGGTTATATAAGATAGAAGTAGAAGGGAAGTAACGTAATTAATAAAAAAGGACAATAAAAAACAGAAAAACGCAATTTTATGTATACAGATTAACAGAAATATAATAATAATAATTATCAAGATAAAAATTCAATAATGATAATAATTCAATTCAATTCAGTTCATGTACTGTGTTCACACAGCTAATTCAAGCCAACATGGAACTACAAATACTGTAGAATGAGAATTACAAGATAAACAACAAATACAACCATAATCACAAAGGCAGGATAGTAACATGACGAGGAAAATTAATTAAATAAATCACTGACATCAGAATTCTCATTGTATAGTTTTTGAATTCTGAACATTGTATCCCAACGAAATTCTTCAACACGGGCTTCCTCGTAGTATGAGACGGTACTTGGATGAAAGTGGACTCGAGAAGGTTCGGAGCGTCCATCTTCCCTACTAAAACATTCTTAAGAAAGGCAAAATCAATTTTCGTTCTAATGTCTGAGAATGCACACAGATCTGAAGGTACATCAAAATTCGGGAATTTCCGCTTCAGAAACCGGAGAAAAACACTTTGCACCTTATCCAGTTTACAAGAATGCATATTTGAACTCCCATTCTATAAACAGAACAGTAGGACAAAATGGGTAAAACTAGACTCCAATGGAGCCAAACAAATGTAGAAGGTCACCGAAAATCGGCTCCATTGCGCACAATGGTACCAAGAGCTCTGTAAGCCTTCAGACGAACAGTCAACATAGCAATTATAGGAAAGTGTGCTATCAACGATTACGCCAAGATCACGGACACAGAGCTTGGCAACTGGCACATTTCCACAAACAAACTAAGAGAACTCGATAAAATTGGTCTTTTTTGTGACATTTGGTTGCATTAATTGCAAGACCATTCTGCTCATACTAATGACATATACTATACATTTCCTGCTGAAGCAGGTGAGCATTAAGACAATTATTATGTTACCAAAAAGTTTCACATCATCTGCATACATCAATATATGGGAGTTTCTAATCACCTCGGGGAGGTAGCAGTGAAGATAAAGAATAATAAAGGCCCTAGGACAGAACCCTGTGGAACACCACAGAGAGGCCTATAGGGCAATGATGAATGATGTCGTATAGATACACAAACTATCAATCCAACAGGATAGAGCGCATTATCCGAAGGAGTCCATCAACAATCCCATACGCACGCAACTTTTTAATTAGTAACTCATGATTGACAGAGTCGAATGCCTTTTGCATATCAAAGTAGACCACGTCAAGTTGTTGGCAGTGGTCAAGAGCATCATGAGCATGAGTGGTGAGAGATACAAGATTGCTCACAACGGAACGTCGGGGAATGAAACCATGTTGACAAGCAGGAACATGGGGAAGGACATGTTGTAGAAGATATTTATGAATGATGTTGTCAAAGACTTTGGCAATGGGTGAAAGGATAGAGATCCTATCGCTAGCAATGTCAGTCCGTTTGAGAGAACCACCCTTAAAGGCAGGAACCACAACCGCATTCGTCCTTATTTTAGGATAGTGGCCAGCTTTTAAAAAGATGCGCCTAAGAAGAATAATTATGACATCACAAAGGCCTTTGAGAATAAAGGAAGGAACCTCTGTCGGAGAATTGTAAGGCTTATAATTGCAAGAATTATAAATAAACTTTATTAATTTCTAATAATAATTAGTAACTTCAGAGTAAAATGCTGCGAAATTATGGGTCAACAGCGCCGTCTTTAAGTGATGCTTCACTGCAAGGCGGATATGAAACAGTTGCTATGAATGAGTTGTTCATTTGGGAGTCTTTGAGGGATGCTTCTGTGCAGTACATGCAGTGCTCGCAGTTCCTAAAGGTCAACTTTGCCAAAACTACTACATCTCTAAATTTTATTTTGGTCTTAAATGAAAGATCTTAGTTTGTAGGTTTGTCAAAGTTATTTTTTGTGTACATAGTTACAATTAATTAGCAGTAATTTACAATTTAAGTTTAATGTTTACAGTGCAATCATGATGTGATGAGTGCCTGTGTTGTTGTTTATTGTAATTATTGTTAATTGTTATATGTAATATTTGCTAATCTGATCATCAGTGCTAGCAAAGTTTTTGAATGTGACGACTTTGTGGAGAGGATTGTTTATTATTAGCTTGCCTAATATTGTAAATGCTTTCCCGAGATACAGATGTAGCGGACTGGGGAGATTTCCAAGGTTTTTATGATTTTATAGTTATCATATAAAAACATGTTTGTTTTTTTTTAAATAAAGAATTAAAAGAAAAAAAGAAAAATCTATATATTTAACTTCCAACAGGGATTTTTCGGCAGTTCGTTCCAAGTGTAGATTTTCAAAGTTACTTTTTGTGTCATTAATTACTATTAATTAGCGGTAATTTACAATTAAAAATTGGTCTAAGCGCATGCATAATGATATGATAAAAACTGTCTTTATGTAGACGACATTCGCAAAAATTGACTTCCGTGCAACGTTTTCTGCTTTTCAGCTGCTTTATTATTCTAGTTGTTGCTTTGATGATTTTTAATTTTTTTTAAAGAGATGTAGGCAATTAATAAGATGGATTGGTTACTGTTACTTTTTCTGCACTCTGGAGTAATTTGATATTGTTGTATTTGGCGGAAAATATCTGAAAAGAATAACCCTGCAACTACTGTTGGAAGAACACTAATAAGCAATGTTACTGGGATATATTTTGTTTAGTATTGTCTGGGTTCATTTAAATCTCTGAGAGGCATTCTCAATCGCTTTGCTTATTTATATTTCATTTCGAATCAGGAACATCCACAAATGTTGACTTATTTTTCTGAGGTTGATGGCGTATTCCAGCAGGAAGAATGTACGGGAATGGTTGGTGTGTAGTGGGATCAAGACTTTTTGACCCCGAATTCCTCAGTCCTATCATCTTGAAAATCATTTTAGCTACTTTTATCCTCTATCACGCACCCTTTAGCCCTGTCGAAGACATTGCAGTCTGCTTAGCCCCAAGTCAGTGGACGCATTGCAGCGTCATATTGACTCTTTCTCATGCTGCATGGATGTTCTCAGTGCTGCATACGGTGTTTATTCTAATGACTAGCTGATGGTCTGAATAATGTGGGTCGAGTGTGCAAGATGCAAAAGTGAAATAACGTGTACGTAGAAATATCTTACCTGCATGATAAGTTTAATTTATCATACATTTTTCTAGCACAATCAAACAAACACTTTCTATTTGCTTCAAAGGAAACACAAGAACTGGTTCTTCGATTTATAGAGTTTATCTAAAAGAAAGATTGCTTGAATAAAAGGTATGTTTTACAAGGTTTAATGTTAATTTTATCCTACTGTTACTTAAAATTATCTATCCTACCCATACATGCCTTTTGAACCTGAAATCCGATTTTGTTAACTACGCGTATGATCTATTTGTGAGCATATATGCAAATCATCCGCTAAATTCATTTTTTGTTTTTGTGAACGCAAAATGAGAATCAAAATTACTTACTTTAAAATAAAAAAGAATTCAACACATCATGGTGAGATTCAATTTTTGTTTTATACTAAGGCTTTTCTATTTCATCATTTCTTTTTTTTTTTTACTTTTACACCCGATGTTTACTTTAAAAGTGATTTTTTTTACTGTCACATTTGCTGCAAAAGCATTTCAGAAGTTTCCATTAATCTGTCACGTTTCCATTGGCTAATTGAGTAAATAAAGACCGTAGGCTCCGCATGTTGGACTTCCCACAAACTTTACCATAACACCTCAAGGATCACCCTCTATGTCATCATATTGAATTCCAAAAAAAACCTGAATAATAGATAAGTAATAAAAAATGAAATAAATCAAAAAATAAAAATAAAATAAAAAGCTGACATTTCGGATATTCCTAAATCAAGGAGAATATTAGAGAATCATCCTGAAGTGATGAAAGGAGTGCTTGAAGGGACTTACATACAGGGTGAGGCATTTATCTTGAGACAACTGAATATCTCGGTAACTAAGCATTATACGAAAAATGTGCAAAATCAAAAGTGAATTATTTCGCGGGGGAGATTCATTAGTTAAAAAATTACCCCCCCCCCCCCCCCCCTTGGGGGGGGGGGGGGGGGAGTAACTTCAAACAATCTCTTGGGTGGGAACTCCTATTTTTAATGGTGTATTCAGTTTGTACACAATATTCGAGAAATGTTTTATTCTTTATTTTTTGAATTGATCCAACGGTTTAGGAGATAGAGGCCCTGAAAGTGTGGAACTTTTAAAGTTTTGAACCCAATTTTTTCGATGAAGACAAACAGATAGAGAGTGGGTCTGCAGACATTCCTACTCTATTTTTGATGGTCTTTAAGAATCCGAAGTCGGAATTTCAAAAATTCAAAATTTTTTAGTGCACAAGGAAACTTTTGGGGGCAGCAGTCCTATGGAGACAGAGTCTATGCGCGTGTATTGAAAAATATTGGATTTTTGAAATTCTGACTTCGGATTCTTAAAGACCACTAAAAAGTAGAGTAGGAATGTCTGTAAAAATAAGTGCCAACAATGTTCAATAATTCACTTTTCACAAGTCATAAAATTTTAGGTACTTATCCTTAAGTTTTCGTAGATTCACAATAAGAAAAAGATAAAGTTACATTGCACAATGAAATTTTTTTTCCCATTTTCAAATTGACCACCAATTAAAACATCGCGGAGATGTGTAACAATATATTCTTTTGTGTATTTTATCCCATTCCGACATAAAACGATAGGGCCTAGGTGGATGATGGGAAGGCCTAGGAACATGTGGTAGATGATTATGGCTCGGAGACTAAAAATAGATAGACCAAACATTAATATTTTTAAAAATGTCTATCACATTTATGTTGCTTGCCTGACTAGTACCTCCTTCCTGCAGTAACCCGAACTTTCGCCCTTCATCATGCTTCCTCCCTGTGGTCAAAGAAATTCCTGTTGCTGAAAAAATTCCAAAGCCAAAAAATTCCATTCCCCTCTCTTTTCTTGTTTCGTTTCTTGCTCTTAAATATCTTAATTTCCTCACCGCTCTTTGGAATGCTCCTACCCTTATTATGTAATACCAATGAAGATCTATCTCTTTCTGCTTTGCATTTTACTTTTTTATTTATTTATTTATTTAATTATTTATTTAACGTTAAGAAGAAAATACAGGAGTGTCCAACAGGGGCCAGTATGGTCGAAGACCGACGAGTTAGGTCCCTGTTGGCACAATATAATATCAGTACAAAAAATTACAGTGTAACGTGACTGTTCAGTGGGGTAATGTGGGTTTGAAATGAGGTAGCAAAGTTGGCATTGAAGAAAATGTTTATTTACAAGTTCGGCGATAATTTCAACCATAAACGGAAAGTTAATACAAGATATGACTCACGTGACCTATCCGCGTCACTTAATGAGATAGTTAGATAACAAAAATAACAATTTTAAATACAAGTCAATTATATCTTCTAATAGCATACACCAGCTAACGAAGGAGCGTTGACTGTACAGAGCGGTTCACGGCTCCTGAACTGGCCCGTCAAAAAAATTATGGCAAATAAAAACTGGTTTCAGATTAATCGCTCAGATTTCTTGCTGAAATACACATCTAGGGCCTTATCTTCATAAAAGTCAAATTTATGTCGAGCAGTGGCTTCCCTGGCCTATCGAATCTGTCGACTTGCAAACAATCCCGACGGAGCGCCCGTCGTGCAATCCCTTTGGCGGGAGGATTGCTGGAACCCGGAAATTGAACACGACGTCCCGAACGAGCGACGTTAGTGGTACCTGTGTCAAAATAAATAAATAGAAAGCATAGGTGAACGTATTATCAGAAAACCTTTAAACGCGCTTCGCTCAGAGTCCGCACGAAAGCTCGCACGGTCATAAACCAATTCCCGTGGACGCACGGGCGACAAGGGGCACTCACTCGCTAATGAAGGCGAACAGGTTTCGCAGCGCGCTACGCAACAAACTCCGGAGCCAGGCGCGCGTACGCTGCTAAAGCCTCAGTCAGCTAGTTTCGCTGATATTAACTCTGGAACATAAATTCCTCCGCTGTTGTCCTCTCGTACTCCTTTACAGCTTGGACTCGCTGAAGCTTCTTCCTTTGGCACTACGGAGCTTCTCTCCAACACGGCTGCTTTGGCGGAGCTGAGTAAAGGCGAAGACTTAATCTCACTTTCAGATGGCGGTCTTGGCTGACCTTCCCCTTGTGGTTTTCGTTAGGGAGCTACCTCTCGGTTCCCACGAAACACGCGGCTACGGGACAATGTCCTTCTTTTCGAGCAAGGTGTGTATCAATGTTTCTTACCTGCTGTCCGCTTAGAGGTCTCCCTTAACGCCGAATTCCCGGGAAGGTAGCTGGGATCTCTCCACCTCCAAATTTCGTCTTTATTCATCGGTGTCACGACTTGGTCTCCTCTTCTCTCTCTCTCTCCCTTTCCAAGTCTCCAATCTTTCTTCCATTGCTTTCCTATTGGCCCTTTCCCCGTCTCTCTTCTAACTATCGATACCTGGCCAATCTCTTTTTTTCCTTCCTTCAAATCCTTTCCGCCTTTTTCTCCTTGCATACGGCGCTTTATCTTTCTGCCTTTTTTACCCTTGCATATGACACTCTCTTTCAGCCCCTGCTCCTCTTTCGTCGTCTGCTCTATTTCTCTCTCTTCTCTATGTTTTGCTATTCCTGACCGAACTGGGATTTGGTCGGCCTTCTCTCTTATGCCTCCCAAATTTTGTGACATACAGTTAATAATCAAAAGAAAACAACAGAAATAAAATAAAGGAAATCAAAAAACTATACAAAAAAGATAATAAACAGATGGGGAAAATTGAGCAAACATATTAAATAAATAATATTTAACATAATATTAAAAATAGAGTATCGGTAACTGATCAGTAAAATAAAGATAATACAAATGATATCGGATCAACAAACTAGTAGCTTCAAAAGATTAACTCAAACTATGTAACAATAGATAGTTGACAATTCTCTCGGGTAAATAGATCTACTATTAAAACTGACATTTATAAATAATTTAGTCACTAAAAGCTAATGCTAATAATGTTAAGGAGATATAGCTTGTTAGTAAATCAGGGTGGAGCAGTAAGTAAAAAGAAAAGGTTTTTCAGTTTTCTCCGAAATAGCGCATATGAACTGATAGAACGAAGTTCAGGGGGGGAGTCGAGCCCAGCATTGAATCCCCGCGAATGAAACACAACGCGAAGGTAATTATGCCTTGATAAAGGCAGACGCAGGTCATTGGTGGATCTCGTAGGGTAGTTACGTGCGTCTTAATTATGCAATACAGTTATGGGGGTAGACACTACTAGTAAAGAATTTACTACTTTGAATATAAAAGAACAGGCTCGGATGACAAATAATCGATATATTGTCGGGATTCAAAGTATACCAAAATAGTGAGATACAGAGAAAGATTTAGGAAGAGCCAAAAGGGTTCGAAGGAACCACTTTTGTAATTTAAAAATTCGGTTAAAGTTATCGAAATGGCAGCCTCTCAGAAAATGACAGAGAAACAGAGTGATGAGTGTATCCAGGTTTGGTAAAGTAAAAGAAAAATATTTTGTGGTAGGTATCGAAGTCTGGAGATCAAGTCTTGCTTTCGGTTGAGTTTATTAAGTAGAGTGTCAATATGGCGATCACATGATAAATCGTGGGTGACGGTTAAACCAAGATATTTAAATGAAGTGCTTGATATAAGCTTTGTAAGATTTTGGGAACGTTTAATATCCAAATTTAGAATTTAGAATTAGCATTTAAATTAATCATGTAAATTAATCAATTATTATTCGCTTTCTTATTTGTTTATTTGGAATTCGGAATTTAAGATTTTATAAAGTTTTAGAAGGATTTAACTTGGATTGGAATTAAATAAAGTTTATTATTTAATTTATTTTTTTTTTCTGCGTGAGTTAAGAATCGCTTATTTAAGCACTTGGCATTTGTCGCGAAGGGAGAAAGTGAGATTCATACTACATCTCATTGTTTTAGTTGTTGGTCTTGTTTTCAAGGGCCTAAAGTGTATTGCCGGAGTTAGATAATTGAATGATTTTGAATTCTAGAACAGGATGTGGGTGGAAAGACAATGATGATGACACAACAAAAAAGTGAACTTTGGAATCTGAAGTTAGCAAGAGTCGACTGATTGTCATGTGAATGTTGAGATTTCGTTAGTATAGAAACAATTAGAGTAGGTGTTTCCAAACCCTTGATTGACAAGCGATTCACCTTTCTTTTGAGGAGTGACCAGCCTTTTCAAACGTTTGATTGGCTATCGAACTCAAATCTGTTTTGTCAGAAGTTCTAAGTGAAAAAGAACTTAGTAGTGAATTAACTTTCCTGATAGCCAGGTGTGCGGCATCGCTACTCAATTTTTTAGCTTATATTCGGCATTCAACTGGTGTATCTTACGATCCCAGTTGAGAAATTCAAAAATTAGGATTAATTAAGTTTTAAGTTTAGAAGTTTTCCTTTTAGTTCACACCTAAAATTAGTATTTTATTTTCGCTCGTGCCGAGAATTTTTAAAGGAGTACCCATAGCAGAGCACCTACTAGATCAATTAAATAGTTCGTAAATCATCAGTGTTAGTTCCAGATCGTGTAGCCAGCCCCGAAAGGTACGCAGATGCACCACCGGAGAAGGAACCCCTCATCGAGCTATCTCCAAACCACGTCGTTGGACGAGACCACCTCAGCAGACGATCCTGATCGAGATCAGAGCGAGACCTGAGCATTAGCGGACAGATTGAGAAGATATGGTAAAGCTAGCATTTGTTACCGTCTCAGTGGCCATTCTTTCCTTACACCTTCGTATATTAATTATTATTTGGGAACGGAACTTTTTAACACAGTTACATTGTGGGAAGGACAGATCATATACATGCCATCCCAAAAGTTTATAGACATCAATGTTTTGCTGATTACGTCACTATGACATCAATGATGTCATGGAAAGTTTTTGGGTTTTGAATCAAAGCATGTGCAAGTTAATAATACGCAAACACGACAAAAATTTTACTTTTCACAAAAGCATTGAAAATGTTTATGATAAACCATTGAAAATGCTGTGTCCCAAAAGTTTATAGACAACATAATTTTATGCAATATGTAAATATTAAGTGATGATGCAAGGTTTAGGGTGTATAAATATGCTGTGAAATGGCTCAAGAGCGACATTTTACTCATCAGCGAAATGATTAGAGCTTCCCAGCTAACAGCTGATGAGGTTGCCAGAATATTCAGCTTAAAATCACAAGGTGAATCTATTCATGACATTTCCAATGCGTTAAACAGTTCTAAAAGTGTTATTTACCGAGTTCTAGCTCGTACCAATCGAAACATCGTTCAGGAAGACCACGTATGACAAGTTCTCGTGATGATAGATGGATACTGAGAATGGCTTCCTACTAGAAAATGTCCATACGTAACATCACTGTTAGTTTACATTTGCATATATCAAAGAATACAGTTCAGAGACGTATTAAAGAAGCTGGTTACCTTATTCACAAGAAAATAAGACGTAAACTGCCACTCACAAAGCTTCACCAAAAGAAGAGGTCGCAGTGGGCTCGTCAGCATATGTCATATGGTGATAAATGGCTGAGTGTGCTGTTCAGTGATAAAAAGAAATGAAATCTGGATGGTCCTGATGGATATGCAAGCTACTGGCATGATTTAAGGAAAGAGCCCCGAACATTTTTAGCAGACAACAAGGTGGTGGATCAGTGATGATATGGGCGGCCTTTTCATATAATGGTTAAGCGTCCTTAGCATTTTTAGATGGACGACAAAACTCAGAAAAGTATATAGAGACACTACAAAGTCATTTAATTCCGTTCGGTGAAATTTTGGGAGGAAAGAATTGGATTTTTCAGCACGATAACACATCCATACAGACATCCAATGCTACAAAAGACTATCTAAGCAGAAAAAATGTATGTTCTTGACTGGCCACTGATGAGTCCTGACCTGAATCCCATTGAGAATGTGTGGGGCATTTTATCTCGGGAAGTTTATGGCAATGGATGTCAATATTCGTCTATCAATGAACTCAAGACATCAATCGAGTATGCTTGGTACAATTTAGATCCTAAAACGTTACAAACTTTGATTCTTTCTATGGAAAATCGTGTATATGATGTCATACGAAACAACGGAAAATCGATATGCTTTTGAGAACCAAGTGTTTTCTTGTAAATTTGAAATTCTATATTTTTTGAGGCAGTGCCCTTTTCATTTATTTGCTATAGCAAGACGCTAATGTAAGTTTATTGTCATTTCTGTTTTGGTTAAATACAAGTCATATGTGTTTAATAATAAACCTATTTGAACACAGTCGTATTGCTTTTTGTTCCTTTAATACATGCATTGTATTGATGTCTATAAACTTTTGGGACGAACTGTATTAATTTGATGCATTATATTCATTCTTTGGAGAGCATATTTCCTTGCTCTCCCAGAAAATGTAAATATTATTACAACTTAGTTAAGATCAACCGTTAAACATCTGAAGTATTTCTTTACCTGTTAACGATATCAGGCACGATTACTCAAGTATTCACTTTGTTAATCTTTGTTATTACAATATAAATTATCCAGTTTGTCATTCGCTTTACACCTAGAGCATTAAATGTTGCAATCCAACATTTCTTATTCATTTTCTCGTTAACTACTGGATATAAAGAAACCATGGATCTGTTAATTAATTCCCGTACCTTAATTTGATCTACAAAATTAAACCTTCAAATTGTATTTAATTATCTATTACACATTTTCCCAAATTGATAATTTTGTTTTGTTTAATCAAAGTTATTCTCATTCTGATTACTATAGCTTGACATTAAATTATTTGAAATTTCATTCTAAAATTTCTAAAAAAAACCCATTCAACATTGATTTACCAAATTACTATTTGTTTCATAAATTCTTGTTTAATGTTCCAATAAATTTTATATTGTTACATGAGCGTCAGTGCCTTGATAAATATCTCTCCTCATGCGGACGGTTTTTAGTTATGTAAGGGAGATAAATAAATAATCTTTAATTGGCTAATATTATCCAAATTCTTCATTCGACCATTTTTCATACACTTTATCCCCTGATCCTTACAGCTTATTATCGTAATAAGCCATTAATGCATCAGGAACATTGCCTTTATTGCGTTAAAAAACGTCATCACCTTAGTTTTCTCGATGTTCACGATTAATGAGTTCATGCCATTCCATGATTTTAGTTAGTGCCACATTAAGTGTAATTAATGAACAAGTAACGTCAAAATTGGTAGTGATAAAAGTCAAATCGTCAGCGTAGAGAATAGTTTTGGAACATGGGATAGTAGAAAAAATAGCGGATATATCATTTATGAAATGTTAAAAAGTAAAGTTGACACAATTGATCTTTGTCTCTATCCGAAACGTCAGCTTTTTATTTTATTTTTTATTTCTAGTTTTATTTTGATTTTATTTTTTAATTATTTTGTCAATGATTATTTATTTTTTATTTTTATTCAACAACTACTATTTATTGTATTTCAGGGTTTTTGTGTTCCGCCCTTTTCTCTTATAAATATCCGTACTACCAAATTCTAATAAAAGTTTTAAATGTTTGTTTTTGAGGGGCCCACTTCAGGAATACTTACCCATCATGAAACACAATGTAATTCTTTCAAATATGAGATATTTTCTTCCACCATCTTGATAAAGCAGGGTACAAATGGTGAAACCAATCGATGGATATTTTCACTAATAAAAATATTTGCAGCCCTCTGTAGAGCAAGGGCTTTATATTTTTGTATCTAATAGCAATACAAAGACCACAGGCTATACTGATTACAGCAATCTTAAACTTATCTCAATCCTCGTCTTTCTTTTTATGAGATAGTGATTTTCACTCAGAGATTTTCCTCTGACAAGGGGATATTACGACCTCGGAATTTTAGTTTAATACGAGACTTCGTGTGGCTGTAGTGTACCTTTAGGATGTTAATGTACTTAAATATTAAGGCGCGCTATTCAGCCAATTTTGAAAAAAGACGGTTTAAAGTTACGAGCACCATACATAAGGGTAAGTTTTCCTCCATGATTGTAAGTGATCCGATAGCTCAGACGGCAGCATGGTTGTTACTCACAAGTCAAAGTGTGAGGTGGCAGGTTCGAATTCCAGTTCTAACAATTTTTTTTACCCAAATAATTATTCAATATATTTACAAATTTATTTGTGACAACCAACTTTTTCACAAAATTTTCCTTTTCTCAAAATTATTATACTTATTTTTATTGTTACAAGTGTCTACGGAGTAATATAAGTATTTTCAGCAAAATAGCGCATTTTGTATGGAAAGGGTAAAAAATTCATTTCATGCAAATAGCAATATAACACAGAAGTAATAATGTTAATCAGTTAAATTAAAATGATATACATGAACCAGAATTATAATTGCCATAGAAGCATGGAAAACAAAAGATACCACGACAATTCGCACAACAAATAAATGAGGACTTTTTACAAGAACAAGGGGTTTTAAGAAAATCCATTGAAAAGCACAGCTCGTTTACATTCACAAAGATTTCCCTTTCGAACCCGCCACCTCGAAAAATAAAATAAAATAGTTATAGCTTTTAAAATGTTGATTCTATAAAAAATATTTATTATAGATATGCCCTATGGATTTTTAATGATTTTTTTGCCCTGACATGATATCCTAGGGAGATAGCATTTACAAAAAAGTAACAGAAAATAATTTTGTGCGCCGATTTTACAAGATAGAAGCGAAACCTGTGGCTGTAAAGGGATGCAATATTAATATGTTCTTAGAAGCACCTTTATAAAATAAACTAAAATTTATCCCGGCTTTCTCTTAATTTTCTTTCTATATAATTCGACACTTTGTGACTAGTCTACTTGGGTGAGTCCAAAACTGATCAGACACTTTTAGCTAAGACTGCCTGGGGTGGGTGTCTATACCAAGCATAGTTCTTTGCATCACTGAGGCACTCAAGCTTCTCCTCCACATCTAGATAAGTTTCCACGGAGCGGGAAAGGGAGGGATTAGGGGAGACTGGGTCTGGTTGTCACATTTTTTATATTTTAATCTTGACATATGACATATTAAACAAGGTTCTGAGCACTTCAACACAAAGCATAGACTTTCAACTATAATTGGAGGTATTTATTAAACTAAAACACTCCATGAACATATTTTTGTGAGATAAGACAGATGTGGCTAGTTACCCCAGGCACAGGTTAAGTTTTCAGGGGATGCGGGTTAGGTTGTTCCGTTCTAAATCGGGCATATGTTTGCCTCATATTCAAGCAACAACAAAAAAGAAAATGACAATAAGAAATACAATTTATAGAAAACATGTCAGTCTACATATTTATTTATTTATTTATTTATTTAAACATTAATACAGTAATAGCAGAGCACAACAGGGGACCATTATGATCAAATAGACCAACGTGTAGGTACCCGGAAGGCTCATCACAAAGTAAACGTTGAATTAGTAACAACAATAAACAAAATTACAAAAAAATTAACAATATTATTTTTAAATTGAAAAAAATTTAGAAAAAAATGGAAAAAAGAAAAAATTAGAAAGAATTAGAAAAAGAAACAAATTAGGGGCTCGGACAATATGATCATCATAACTAATGACAAAATGTGAATTTGAAATAACCAAAGCCAGATTATCGGCTAATAAATCCCCAAAAAAATGAATAACTCTACGATCAGAATACAAAACGTAGACTTAAAAAGCTCTAACACAAACCATATATTACTTACATATTGACTACAACAGTAGAAAATAATTAATGACCAAGAAAATAACCAAGGTTTGTCCCTTTCATATGTATCAGGTAAAATGCAAAATACTGTAATTTTTAACTGTTTCCGATACATATTAAGGGAACGAATTTTCAAAGGAATTCACGCCCAGCATTCAATACCGATGTACTATATGCAGCGTCGGCAGTAATTCAACTTTGTGAGCGGTAGACGTAAGTGATTGGCAGACCTCGTTGAATAATGATGTTTATCAGAACTGCGTACAAAGACTATTGGAGTAAATACAACCAATGAAGAATTCAAAACTTTGTCAACAGAGGTACAAACCTGTATAAAAAATAACTGGTATATAGTTGGAATACGCAGTAAAGCAAAACAGTGGGACACTGGAATAGTTTTAGATAAACCTAAATAAGTACGAAGAAACCACTTCTATAATTTAAAGATACGAGGTAGATTCAAAGTGGTAGATCCCCAGAAAAATACACAATAACATAGAGAAGAGTGTATCCATCAATGGTAAAGTAACAGGAGAATATTTTGAGGCAAATAGCGTAGTCTGGATATGATACCTTGTTTACGATTGAGTTTAGCTAAAAGAGAATTAATATGTTTATCCCAAGTGAGATCGTGAGTAATATTAAGTCCCAGATATTTAAAAGATGTAACTGTAGGTATACAACGATCTTCATAGTGCATCTGTAGATCGGTAATATATTAGGGAAGTTCCGCTTATTACGTTGGTAACATCATAGCATTGGTTTTCTCTATATTCACAGAGAAAGAATTCTTCATATTCCAGTCTTTAAATTCATCAAGCAAGTTATTAAATTTAGTCCATAACAAAGAAATGATACAATTACCACATCGTCTGCATAGCGAATAATTTTTAAAAAGGAGATAGTAGAAAAAATTTAAAGGAGATCGTTAATAAACAAGTTAAAAGTAGAGGTGTAAGGATTGAGCCTTGAGGGACTCTTAAATTACGAACTACTGTGGATAACTTAAGAAGTAAGCCATTGTAACGACAGACCATGGATATTATAAAAGTAAGCCATTGTAACGACAGACCATGCCAACTTATAAAGAAGAAGGTTCAATGGCAAGGAATCGAACGCCTTTTGAAAATCTATGAAAACAACAACTAAATATCATCACTTGAGTCACAGTTATAGCATATGTAATAGTCGTCTCTTTTGTACATTTATTATGCGCTCATACTTTGCATGGGGTGCATTGTATCAAGATTCTTTGGAACGACTGTTTAAAAGTAGTTTGCAACATACAAGGCAAAAGCAGTCGTCCTCTCCATCTGACGAATCAGATGTTGGTTTTGGCTTTTGTCTCCTTGGTCTGGGGGCTGCTGTCTTCCCTTTCTTGACCATTTGATGCCGTTCATTTTACCTTATCTAACGCAAGATTCACTGGTATATCGGTTAAGATATCTGTTCATATTTACCTCTGTTTGTTGATTTGGATTTCCGCGGAGCAGCTTTTGGAAAAAGTTTCGCATCTTCTGGGGTCACAGTCCTATTAGGTGAAGTAGACTTAAGTTTACCTTTCGCTGATGGACCATTCTTTGTTGGAACGGCCTGTTGATTCCCTGATTGGCCTGCAACAGGAGAGTCAGCGAGTGAATTTCTTAATGCCACATTTTCACTTGGTCTATCAATTCTTTGATCATTCAATGGAATCAAGCCAAAAACTGTTTGAGAAAGAAAAATAACTCCGAAAACACTATTCCACATAATAAATTTTAATGACTCAGATGTACATTTCGGAAACAAAGTTTCCATCATCAGTGAGTTAAGAATAACAAGAGAAGCCGAATATTTATAATATATAAGAACCAATCAAAAAAATTATACAAAAAAAAATATTACAAAAACAAGACGCGAAAAACAAAAGAAAACAATCAATACAAACAATCTTCTTATAGTAGCCGCCAGGTAAGCTGAACGATCTTTTTGACATGCGCAGTAAGTCTTCTCATCAATTTACTTTGTCTGGGTTTTACCCATGATGCACTTGTTCTACTACAGTAAAGGCGGAGATATCTTTGAAACGTGGAAAGCCTATTAAAAGTCATAATATAAGAATCGATATTCTGCGTCATTTTTTAATTTATTAATTTCATTTATCTATTTAAAAAAAAACGAAAATGGAAACTAAATATAAATACGAAAACAATGTTTCGAAAACAAAAGCGGATGCTTTCATGGAATAACTAAGCGATTTACTACCCGTTAACGTCTATTGGCATTAGAAATGCCATCATCCTGTCGTTCAACTTATGTGGCGGCTGCTATAGCTTATCCCTATAAAAGCCAAACAAAGCCCCTCCCCTCCCGCCTCTCTTGCCCACCACACCGGATAAAGGAGTAGTCCGGTTATAGGAGCAAGGTGGGAAACCCTTACAGGAAACAACACAAGGAAAATAAATTATTTTGTAAAAAATTTTGCTAAAGGGAGCCATTCTGCCACTGGCATGGGGCCATCATCACTATTCAGGGTTTTTTAGCGAATCATCACTATTCACTGGCATGGGTTTGTACATTTCGGAAACAAAGCAACCAATAAAACCTGTAAGGGTTTCCCACCTTGCTCTTATAACCGGACTACTCCTTTATCCGGTGTGTGGGGCAAGTAGAGGGCTTGCGGGGTTTTGTTAAGCTTTTATAGGGCTAAGCTAAGAAGATTGTTTGTATAGGTTGTTTTCTTTTGTTTTTCGCGTTTTGTTTTTGTAATATTTTTTCTGTATAATTTTTTTGATTGGTTCTTATATATTATAAATACTCGGCTTCTTTTGTTGTTCTTTACTCACTAAGGATGGAAACCTTGTTTCCGAAATGTACATTTGAGTCATTAAAATTTATTATGTGGAATAAATAGTGTTTTCGGAGTTATTTTTCTTTCTATCTTTGATCATTGTCTCCTTGACTTTCAGGAGGTCCGTTGGAAACGAAGTGTTCTCGGGAATTGACACGAGGGAAAATGAAAATTGCATACGAATATTGCATACAGCGCCATTCCATGCTGGTGGTGACCTTTTGAACTAATTTTTTTCTGGTGGGTATGAACTTCCCATGCCCTCTTGTATAATATTATCAAGTATTATAGCGTTTGGTCCAGCAGTTTTTTTTATGGCCATGTCAAGATGGAACTTTAATTATAAAGACCCTGTATATTCTTTAAATATATTTTGTAAGATTGCTTATAATTAGTTTTTATATCTTTCTTACCCGTCTGTTTCCACGACATCCTACACTGAACGATGTTGGCAGTTTGTTCCAGCTAGTTTGGCCGATGTTATTTTCTTGCAGTATCCTGCAAGTGTTCTATAGTTGATATTAAATTTTTTCCAAAGCTCCTAATTGATTTATTTTCATTATGCATCATCCTAGCAGCGCGAAGCATGACATCAGGAGGTGTTGTCGTTCGTCTAAAATTACGCATAATCTGAAAACTTCACACGTATAAAAATGATGTCTACCTATTATAACGTATGTTATTTTTTATCATTTTATAATTTTAATGAGGCTGGTTATCGCATGTGAGACAACCAACTCCCCAACCAATTGGATTATTATGACATTTATTCTGATAAGCCTAACGACAACCGCCAAATCTCCTATGGGCCTCGATACTACTAGATAGTCTTTTTTCATACTCTACCCTTACACAACATTACTGATTTCATGTTTATAACTCTCTGCATTCAATAAACAAAATGTTACAATAAATGAATATTACTCACAGGTTTGAAATTCAGAAATTTAATTCTCAAAAATGTATCCTGAGAGGTATGAACATGTAATTAACGTCGATTAACTGTGGCGGACACAGTAGACTTGAACTAGAGAGCCTTTATAATCTGAGTGTGAACATGAGAGGCCAGGCAGCCATTTTGTGTCCAATCTGTCTATAGCAGTGGTTCCCAAACTTTTTTAGCCGGGACCCCCTGATGCTCCAGAAAATTTTCCACGGCCGCTTATTAAAAACAACACGTCGGAAAACTCAACTATGGTTGGCTGCCGCGGCCCCTGGTGAACCGGTAGCGGCCCCCAAGGGGAACGCGACCCCCACTTTGGGAATCACTGGTCTATAGATTACTGTAGCAGAAACAAGAAATTTTGCACTTTTGGCATTAAAAAACCAAGAATTAATGGAGTGAATCAATAAATCGAAAACAAAAGTCCACTTTTAATTATTAGAAGTAATAATTAAAACAATAAACTGAAAAAATGTAAATTAAAATTTATTTTTTGTTTTTTCCCATTTTTTGTTTCTACCCATTTTTTCGTTTCTTCCCATTTATTATTTCATTATTAATCATGTCACAATTTTTTTAAATAAAATGAACATCCACCTTATCAAAAATTTTATTAAACATTACATAACTAAAAAATAAATCCAGGAATTATTAAAAAAGAATGATAATTTTTCGTGACTGAAAAAAACGAAATAAAATAGATAAAGAAAAAAAAGGGCTAATTTATTGACTGAATTTTAAAATAAATTTAACAACAAAAAACAAATAAAATACAAAAGTTATTAACTTTTCATGAAATTAAATTTCATGAAAATCTGGTATGCATTGCCATACTTTGCTATCATAATTTCCTCTGGATTTTTTCTGTTCTTTAACAATAAGTTTCTTTTTTTTAACACCAAAAATTTTAAAACGAAAAACAACAAATCGCCTAATGAATTTGCCTTTTATGGTATGACAACGAGGGAAAGTAAAGTTTGCAATTTTGTCGCTATTTTTTAGTGTTTCTATAACAAGCGTTTTGCATTGAATATTAGGCTCGAGAAGAAACTGCTCAAATTGCCGAAACACTGTTTCCATTTCCAAACAGAGTGAAAGAGTAATGTGGATGATATTAAATGTTTCAATATGTTTGGGTAAACAAGCTTAGATTGCTTCTTCATAACCTCTTATCGCTGTAACATTATATGCAATATGAATATTATGTTCATGTGCAGCGTTTACTCAAAAAGGTACGCGATTCACAAGCGCCTATTTTCATCTGTAATATCATTTATGCAGTACATTGACTCTGGTTTAAATTCTCTCAACGAAACTAACTGACACAATGATATTCTGCAGTTTTAGATCCAAGTGATTTTACACATACAGTCCTGTAAAAAACGATAGGAACTTTTGTGTTTTCAACATAACATTTTTAACAATGAATTTATTTCAACGAAACTTTACACACCTGTGCCCACACTGCATTGACACCACTGGTTTCAATTCAATCAAAATATTTAGAAAATTAGTTGAGCCACAACCAATTTTTGTAAAAAGGGTGGAAAAAATGATAGGAACTAAATGAATTATCTGTTCCCCCCCTCCCCCCCCCCTGCCCCCCAACCGGGAATGGGGGAACGTCTCACCATTGCATAATAATGAAATTCTAAACAAGAAGACATATCTCTGATAAAATAAAACTTGTTCACTAAGTATCTTCAAAATGGAACGTGGTAAACAACTTATCCATTATGAGAGAGGGGAAATCATGGCATATAAAGAACAAGGCATGTCAAAAGCAGAAATTTCTCGTTTGATTGGAAGGTCCAAGCAAGTAATTTCATCTTTCCTGAAAAATCCAGAATCATATGGTACAAAGAAAACGACAGGAAGGCCTAAAGCACTTAGTGATAGAGACCACCATCGAATTCTTCGCATGGCAAGTAACAAGCAAATTTCTGCCAACTCTATCAAACAGGCGATTGGAACACAGGCACATCGAAGAAATATTAATAACTATCTCAACCAATGTCCTCATCTCCAACGCCAGAAAATGAAACAGAAACCACCTCTTACCAACCAGCACAAAGTCGATCGTCTTCAGCTAGCCAAACAGCATCAAACCTGGACTTCCGAATGGAACTCACTCATCTTTAGTGATGAAAAAAAGTTCAACCTCGATGGCCCCGATGGTTGGAACTACTATTGGCACGATTTACGAAAGGAACCAAAGCACTTTTTTGAAGCGCATCCAGAATGGCGGTTCAGTTATGGTTTGGGGGGCATTCAGTGTCAGTGGAAAGGTGGAATTAGTGTTTGTAGATGGCCGCATGAACAGCGTCAAATACCAAGAAATGCTTCAGAAGTATCTTATCCCATTTGGACCAATCCTCGGAGGCCAAGTTTGGATATTTCAGCAGGTCAACGCCCCATGTCACGTCTCCAAATCGACTATGGAGTGGTTCAAGAACAAAAACATCAGGGTTATGAAATGGCCTGCGAGAAGTCCAGACCTTAATCCCATCGAAAATCTCTGGGAATCATGGTTCGGGCCGTTTATAATGAAACGGGCGGCAGTTTGAGAATGTCCAGAGTCTCAAACAGGCTGTTCTTGAGGTTCGGGAAGAAATTTCGTGCAGAACTCTTGAACTAAGAGAATCTATGAAGGACCGTGTGTTTCATGTGATCAACAAAAATGGTGGATTTACAAAGTATTAAATACGAGCAATCTGATGATAACTGAAGGTGTTCCTATTATTTTTTCCACCTTTGTTTTCAAAAATTGGTTGTGGCTCAACTAATTTTTTTAATATTTTGACTGAATTAAAACCAGTGGTGTCAATGCAGTGTCGGCACAGGTGTGTAAACTTTCGTTTAAATAAATTCATTATTAAAAATGTTATGTTGAAAACACAAAAGTTCCTATTATTCTTTCCAGGACTGTATGTTGCTTTATACATATTTGACAGATACATATGCTCAGAGTGTCTGTAGATGCACTTTCACTTTGACCGTCACTTATAATTTCCTCATGAATTTGTGCAACTGAAATAGAGCTGAAATGAAACATAGGAATAATTAAAATTTAATAATGAATATAATTAAGGAGAATCGCGTTTATAATAAAACCATTATCAGGATGTGTAGCAAAATGATTTCGTAAAATTCTTCGACTTTTCCCGGTTGACCACGTTTGTTTTCCCTGAATATCGGCAGCAAAAAAAACTATTTTTATAGAATATTATTTGATATTTTTCAAATTTTCCGTTGTTATTTCGCATTTTTTCCCCTAATTTTGTAAAATTCCCTGACCTTTCCCGATCGCTAGTTACCTTGATTACGTATATTATATATTAGTTATGCAATATGTTTTCAGCTTAAGAATACGTATTTACCTTGGTAAAGGCCGGTTTCCATTTAGCGTCGGTTCGGCGTAGGTTAGGCGTCTGCGTCTTTTTTTGGAATTTTTGAAAAACGCATTCGTTTTCCAATTAGCGTCTGTTAAGCGTCTGCATCGGTTCGGCGTCGGTCACGCGTCGTTTCAAGACTTGGCATGTCTAGATTTTTAGGCGTCTTTTTCAGGCGTCTTTTTGATCTAGCCAATCAGGTACGATGTATTTCGCGATGGATTCTGGGTAGTTGTGTTCGCCGATTCAGATGGAGAATCATGGCTGCCGTAGATGCTGTTCGCCGACGCGGGTTCTCGCGAGGTAATTAAAATTTGGTGAATCATTTATTTATTAAGTAAAAATGATATAGTAATAAATTCAAAGCGTGAACTTGACTGGAGTGGTTGATATCTTCTTTTTCTATCACCTTGAGAGAGCGACAATTGTTTGCAGTGACTCGACCAATCAGATCAGACCAGATTCAGGATAACGGTTGAAAGTCGTTAAATGGAAAACGACCGCGCTCGCGTGCTAATCAGGGCACGTCTCACAGGTGACGATTGCAAAAAAGGACGCCGAAGCAAAAAGGACGCCGCAGCAAAAAGGACGCCGCACATGACGAGACGCTGAACCGACGCTAAATGGAAACTAGCCTTAACTCCAATTTTTTCAGCTTTTCTGGATTCTCCAGTGGAAATCGTTGCTTTGGTAGTTCTCTTTTTTTGTGGTTTTGTGTGGTCAAACAGCGTTGGAATTCATTCATCTTCAATTTTTTTCCCGTCAACTCTATCTTTTTTCCACTGACCTTCATCAAACTGTTTCTGAGAAATTATTTTCGTTTTACCTTTAAACGAGGGGAACTTCAAACAAAAAGTGAATTAATATACTGCATAATGAACTGAATATTGTATATATTGTATAATTATTGTATTGTGATGTATATTATACGCTAATTTCGTTTGAACTCCGTCAGCCGAAGTTCTTTTGATAATGCAGTTCGGTCTCCCATATAGTGAAAAATCTCATGAATTTAATTAGGAATGCAGTTGCTTTTACGAACGGCGATAGGAAATTTATTGAATTAAGCAAATGGACTGAATCATTTGAAAAACTCACCAATTTAATAAAAAATAGAATCAATGAAAAACTAACAATAATAGGAATTTCAAATAGAATAATGAATATCAGGGCATTTCTACAGTTCGTGCTTATTTTTGTAGCCTGGTCTTTGACAATGAATCGCACTTGAAACCTTCGACAGAACTGACACTATCCTATATGATTTGTATCCGCACATCTTATCCTTTGGTAAGAGAAAATAAATTAATTGTTTTATCGTAGTAGCAAGCGGTAAATATGAGGTCAAATTTCGAGCGGCATTACTTCTTGATTTCAAACTGGGTCATAATGCAACTTGGGATGCATTGTTAACAAAATAAAGCTGAGTTTGGGTTTTCGAAATTCCGAAATGGAGATGAACTAATCACTCGAGGGGAACTTCCGCTCTGGACGACTGCCTACTGCTGATGAAAATGCACTGAAGGCGCTCATTGCAGCTAATCCACGCCAAAGCTGTCATGAAAATACCATAAATACTGAATTAAGCGCCCGGGCGCTTATTTGCAAAAATTCAGCGGAACCCCAGGCGCTTAATGCAGGCCTGCCGGTATTACAGGTCCGGCGCTTATAAAATTCTGCACAACTGTAATGGATACTATTATGCAAAATTCTCGCTCTTCTTCTTCATCTTTTCTAAAGTATCCTGCTGTGTTTTCCATTCCCGTTAGGATCAATGCTAACTGTTTGGCTGTAGCCTCTGGAGAATGGTTTTCAGCCTACTTTACTGTTGCGAGATTAAAATTGATGCTATAACTGTGAAGTTTTCATTTTTCATCAGCTATGTTGCTTGACTGAATCAAAAATTAAAAGCAAGAAATTAGATGACAGTCATGCTTGTATCTAATTTCTGGTTTAGCAGTGGCATTTGAGAGAGCAAACATTCCCGTGAGAAAGCAGCAAGAGAAGAAAAATTCACGAAAATAAGTGCCCGGGCAGTTATTTAATGTCCGGCACTTATTTGCAAAAATTCAGCGGACCCCCAGGCGCTTAATGCAGGCGGGCCGGTATTTCAGGTCCGGCGCAAAATACAGTATTTATGGTATTGGAATAAATGCTTTGTCAGCAGCGAATAAAGTGCAATGCTTGACCGCTTCCTCTTCTTTGCTTCAACGTAATCACGGAGAGCCATTGCTGGATCGAATCATTCCTGCGACGGAAAACGAATCTTTTACAATAATATTCAACGTTCTTACCAATGGTTATCACTGGGGTACCTCCTTAGTGCAAGATCAAACTATTACAACAGACATGTACTGTGATATGCTCCAAGGGCTCATCAGAAACCTCTCCGATAGTTATAAAGTCCCTCTATTGCTATAGGAATATGCAAGATAGCGCAAAACTTAACAGACCCGTTCAAAGATTATGCACCTTGAATGAGAAATTTGCCTCTTTCTCCGTACAAACCTGATATCTCTCCCACATATTATCACCTGTTTAGATCATTGGATAATCATATGCGCACACGACAGTTTAGACATCGTCATCCCCTCAAAATAGAGTTGCAAGACGTTTTCATCTCCAAAACCAGTGATTTCTTCCATAGACATGGGATTTATAAATTACTCAACCGTCTTATGCCATGCCATTTTTTTGAAGGAAAAAGTGATTTCTGTGATGACTCTGGAATTTTTTTTGTAAATAAATAAATGATTTTCTTGGACAAATAATTTATATAATAAATTAGAGATATTTGTTGGTTTATAGCATTTATTTCATTTTCATATAATATATTTCAATTTTTTGAAAAAATAATATAAATCGTTAAATAATGAAATAAGCAATTTCAAAATTTTTTCAGAATTTATACATGAAAGTTCACAAAAAATGAAAATAGTCACATTTTAGGTGATTTTATTCATGACAGAAGGATGAAAAAATTTTTAAAATACGTTTGTAAGTTATTTTTCTACGAATTTTCATTTGACTTTATGTCGAATTGTAATTTCAGCTCGCTAAGGTAAACACGTCATTTGATAACATCAAAAAGCTATATCGACCACGGTGGCTCAGCGGTTGCGTGATCGCCTCTGATTCCCGAGTACGCGGGTTCGATCCCGGCCGAGGACGACGAGGATTTTTCAGGGGGAAATCCTGAATCACGCACTTCCTTCGGAAGGGAAGTAAAGCCGTTGGTCCCGTGTAGTCGTTTGCCGGCTAAAGTATACTTATTACTCCAAGGTTAAACTACTGTAGCATTTCTTCCTTGCTATCTCTATATGGGTTTTACTACCCCTTCCCCTCGTGATCGTATAGTATATCTACCCTTTTGCACTAAAGTAAATAATTAAATGAGGACTAAGAAATTCTTATATTAACCCAGATTGAAACGACCTCCCCTTTTTCCTACTCAGAGTCTCCAAAAGTAATCTCATTCAAATAAAACTTTTATTCATAATAATGTTAATTAGGTTAGTTAAATGCAAAATAATTAAGTGGATTTCCGATTATTAAATAGATAAAAGAGTAAGCTTTAATTATGATTGAAATATAAAATGAATTAAAGTCAATTGTCAGTCAATATACTCAACGCGTGAGCCCCAATATGTGAATTAGTCAATTGTACTTATCTTTCTTATCGTCAAACCATGTGCTGTTGAATTTTCCGAATATTTGCGAAATACACACAATCACACAAATGTTAAGAAGTGTCGTCACGTGGTCGCTGTTGTAACGTTTCACTTTTACGTAGTTTTATTTTTAACTGCCTGAGATCGATAATAGTAATACTAACATCTAAAAATAGTGATAGCGTTGTGTTTCCGCTATAAACCTATGTTTTAGTTTGATTTTTATAATAAAAGAAAATGCAAAGTTTATTAATCAGCGAATCAAAAACACAACTCTCAGTAGAGGTTATTAAAATAAACCATTAAGGAATGACATAACCAAGTACCGAAAGGTTAAACTAAACCATTCGCAGAATTATATTTTTAAACCGCCCTATGTTAACATTGGAAGTTTCTAATGGACCATAATGATACCATTAAACCACGTACCTTTGAAATAATCATTAATATTATTTTATATTCATTCATGAAACATCACTCCAAGGTGTTTGATATATTACATGCCATATTTTAGCATTGAAAGTAACCCTGAACAATAATGGTTCCACTAAACCAGGTTCCTTGGAACCAATTTCGACTATCATTAATTTTACGTTATATTCATTCATGACACATCATTCCAAGTCGTTTGATATATTACATGCCATATTTTAGAATTGAAAGTTCCAATGAACCATAATGGTTCCACTAAATCAGGTTCCTTGAAGACAATTTCGAC
Organism: Rhysida immarginata; assembly: GCA_023313115.1. Lineage (NCBI taxonomy): Eukaryota > Metazoa > Arthropoda > Chilopoda > Scolopendromorpha > Scolopendridae > Rhysida > Rhysida immarginata. The sequence continues at coordinate 169,146 of JAHWFO010057264.1, forward strand.
CACCATTAATATTACTTTATATTCATTCTTGACACATCATTCCAAGTCGTTTGATATATTACATGTCATATTTTAGCACTGAAAAATTAGAGCACGTGTCATTGTTTCGATTTCAACCATTCTCAAGATGGTTCATTCCCGGAACCATATTTATTAACTGGCGAAAATAGTAATTTATATCCGCTTCTATCTCGTCATTACGATTTGTTTGATATATTATTTAATATATCTCTCCATTGAAAATTGCTAGGTGGGGTCGTAAAGGTACCATTTGTGCACGTGCCAATGAACCGATTTAGATAATATTTGTAACTGGTTCGTGCCATGAACCATATTCATCGACTGACGTAAATAGTTTTTGAAAATCTTTCATAGTCTCGGAGGAGTTAGAGTTACAGACAGACGGACAGACAGACACGTTTCCCCACACTGATAGCATAAAGCACCTTTCGGTACTTAATAACCGCTTCTATCTCGTCATTACTATTTGTTTGATATATTAATCAATATAGCTTCCCATTGAAAATTGCTAGACGGGAAAACAGAGGTATCATTTGTGCACGTGTCAATGAACCGATTTAGATAATGTTTGTAACTGGTTCGTGCCATCAACCATATTCATCGACTGACGAAAACAGATTTTGAAAATCTTTCATAGCCTCGGAGAAGTTTGAGTTACAGACAGATAGACACGTTTCCCCACACTGATAGCATAAAGCACCTTTCGGTATGGTCAATAGACCGACTTGTTGGGTCCCAAGGGTCGCTAAAAAACAATAATACTATAATCATGAATTTGCAACAAAAATTTAGCATAAATATGAAAACAATGATGAACATTATAAAATAAAAAACAAAAAAAATTAGAAAAATAACAATATAAAAAATAATAACACCACAAAAAAATATAAGATGAATAAAAAACCAAATTGATACAATTATTTAGTTTTTAAATTGGTTTTTAACCTAA
>JAHWFO010057264.1:200115-214150 GCA_023313115.1 Rhysida immarginata
AAGGTGTAACTTAAAAACTGGTGTATGTTTTATCGAACACGAACCCGAGTTCTAGGCCAAAATCTTTTAAGCTGGTGGTTGAATAAAAGCTGACATGCGGTAAATTTATATTTTACTTAACAAAACAATCAACTATGTAACAATGTGTTACGTGTTCAGCAACAAATACATTGCATTAGCTGACAGTTTTGTTAGGTTGTACGATTGTTAAATTACATCGAGCAGAGCGGGAAAATTCGACTCTTCAGTAAAACTCTGGATTACTAGAGTACGGTAATTACCTTTCCCAATGCTAGCAGATAATACCAGTTGTTGATTGGTTGATTGAGGTCACGTCAGTTTTTTCAGCCATCTTTAGCCCAGACATTTAAACATTTATAAAGGTTTATTACTTTAATTATTGTAAACAAAATTTAAAGGAAAAATAATAGCTACAAAAAATGGTTTCACGCAAACGATCTTATCTTACTTCTGTGTCTGCACGACCTAAACAAGCACGATTGAGACTTCCAGCAGAAAGCTAACCGTAACGTCCAGCGTTTAGAGTGGCAGCAATCTAGAAGTACGATGTCTCGATCTTTAGAAACTCTATCCGAGCGTGAAGCGCGGTTGATTACTCGCGAGCGCTGTCCGCTCGTGGTCACTCTCTAGAAACACGCGATCAACGTGACTCACGATTAGATGCTAATACAGAGTGATCCAAAAGCCGTGCACATTGAAATAAATAAAAACCAAATGATATTAAATAATACTAATCACTACTATATAATATACAAATTACACAACACGTCTATACTTTTACAATAGATGCACAAGATATAAATGTTTCAAAGCAGCCGAAGAAACTTTTCAACTATTAATTTAATTGTAGACAATCCAATTAGGATGTACGCGATTTTTGGATCGCCATGTAGAAACCGAAATGCTGCGTCATGGTCTGAATAGAGTAGTGCAGAACGTGAACGTCGTTTGAGTGGAGACCGTTCTCGCCACAAAAGAAGATTGTAAATTTCTCGGTGAAGCCTGAAGTGTGGAAACAAAAGAAGATTGTAAATTTCTTTTACTCTCTACGACATAAATTATCACAATCTCTGGAGACTGATGAGGAACAGGAATTACATTTGTCTACTGAGCGTTTCAGCCATGAACTTTCGCGCTTATTGGTGACAGAAGAAGAGCAGAAGCTTCGTTTATCTGCCACCGGGCGTTGGTACCATGAGAGACAAGTTGTGGTCGTGAATCATTTGACACAAGAACGCAGTCTTTTGCAGGAAGTGCGACAAATAGAGTCTACCCAGAACGGAACTGTTTATTTAGAGGAATATCGGCTGCGTCGTGCCGTTTACAGGTTGTTTAACATGTCAATGGTTTATGAACCCGAAGAGCTGCCATAGCTAGAAAAAGAAAAAAGCGAATTTAATTATGATTATTCTCGACTAGGCCCTATGGACGAAATGTGCACACATTGTCGTGCCTTCAAGTGGAACAGAGAACCTAAGAGAATGTGCTGTTCTTCAGGGAAGTTCTACTGGAAAAAATACAAGAACTACCAGAGTCATTGCGAACATACAGAATCTAAAAACCTTTTGGATTGCTTAAGGGGCTATAAAAGCTCTTTTGAAATGACTTTTATCGGAGCAAATCAGATCACTACAGGTGTATTTTTGCCCATATTAAAAATACAGAGTCAAGTTTATCACATAATTAGCTTTTGATTCACCAAGACCAGGTAAATATTAGGTGAAAACATATATATAACTTGAACACTGAATTTTTAAGTGGGTTGCAAAATATGCTCCATTGGGTGAACCAGTATGATAACTGTCTCAAACTTGCACTTGATTCTGTTCCCATTGATAATCGGAATAACCACAAGTTTGTATTTGCTGCCGACAAAACATAAACTGGAGCTCACCTAGGTCGATACAGTGCTCCCACCACCAACGAAGTAGCCGTCCTCTTGGTCTTTGTGTTAGACGGGATATTTTTTACGTCCACAGGATGATCGTCTTCAAAGGATCAGCGAAACACATCTCCCTTTAATGTTTTGTCCAGAGGAAGGCTGCTTTAATTTTCCCTTTATGATTTTGAACACAAATAATTGCTACAAATTTCAAAAAGAAAACTTCTGCTGCAGAGTACTACAGCTTTATAATCCAGTTGCCTCAGAGGAAGCATATCTATTTTGACAGGTTTCGTGGACTTTTCAGTCAGTTTTAATTAGATATGTATGCCAAATTTGATTTTCAACCGCAATAATCAAAGACAATTACGTGCGGAAAATTATTTTGACCTTAGAGAATATTAACAGCGGGATACCGGTGGTGTAAACGTGGGCAGCATGGTGATTCTCTCATCCAAAATCACTGGAGTCCTAGATATATGCAACAGCGCACTCAAGATGCTTTTTGTTATGTCCGAAAATATGGTGGAGTAGATTTATTTATTACTATGATGACCAATCTTAGGTGGCTTGACATAAACACAAACTTGCTTCCTGGGCAGACACCCTATGACAGGAACGACTTCATTTCTCGGTTAAAGCAGAAGCACCTCATAGACTTTCTTACATAAGAGAAGGTATTTGGAGCTCCGATGCTACATGTGCTCAATAGAATGGCAGAAACATGGTTTATCACAATAGCATAATCTTTTACCCTGAAAAGAACTCAAGGGAACTATTGGTTATATGAAACAGCCTAAAAATGAGTAAGCGGCTGCAATAAACCGCAGCATTTTGCAAAACATTGAAAGAATTGAGGTGACATATACTTCTATAAATATGGTCTTGGATCAAACCGATGCCACCACTTATCCGATAGGGGTTTCTTAACACTTAGTGCATCCGGACTTCCCGCGCATAATATTGCCCTGAAAGTCGATGTTCCAATGATGCTTCTTAAGAACATAACCCCTCAGAGGTTGTGCAATGGAACTCGGCTTAAAGTAGTATCTCTACAAGGTAATATTATTGAAGCGGAGATCCTAATGGGCTGTGTTACTCATGAGATAATTTTCATACCCAACATGCCAATTTTCAGACTTAATAACTTTCACTTTCAATTGTGCGCGTGCGATTCCCAGCCAGCGTCTATTTTGCTATGACCATTAGGAAGTCACAAAGGCAGATATACCGGGCCACTGGCCTAGATCTCAGAACCAGCGGACAGTTTATGTAGCCTGCTCTCGGGTCGAAGAGAATCTGTTCATAGCAGCTTCCATGGGAAAAACGGAAAACGTATTAATAAAGAATCCTTTAAATAAACGGCAAATTAAGCTATATCTTAAGTGATAAAAACGTGTTGGCTTACCTTTTTTATTCTGTTTTATTCTTTGTATGTGCGTTCCTTTGTGTTCAATAAAGAATATTTGTATTGTATTCTATTATACAAAGGTTATATTCAAGTAGTTATACATATCATAATTTCTATACTTTCCAACTTTTTTTAAAGTATATCCCGGTTTAGAATTTTTAAACATCCACGCAGATGAAGTCACGGGCACAAGCTAGTAACGAATAAAATTTCTAACGTTAAATGCCAGGGGCGTGGAATTTTATTTTCTCTATATGATGCAAGTCCATGCCTCCACCCTTACAGTCCCACCTGATGCGGCTCCTATCAGCATGAGTTCATGGCACGACCTTGTTGAATACATTATTTACACCATTACATTATAATTTTTATCGGTTGGCAATAACTAAAACGAGCGACGTGGCGATTCAAAATCGGATCTTAGTAGCTGTCAGGCCAGAACAAAGACAAATGATAGAAAGGGACTGGCAGTGACCTCTCCTGTATAGAGCTTTTTCACTACGCGTCATCGTGTCGTCATTGTGATGTCATCGACAAGACGCCGCCATATTGGATAACAAGCAAACAGGTACTCGCTTACTTCGCTATCAGTTCGCTACTCGCACACGCTCTGGAATTCATTATACACTACTGTTTATAAAAATCGCAACACCCTGATGGAATAGTCTAATCCATATGCAATTTGCAATATTTGCATACAATGGGTCAGAGTATAAATGATTAGATTTTCAGAGTAATTGCTTGAAAGAACACCATGCCTCGACGACGACGAAGGGTACCATATCAACAGCTGACAGACTTTGAAAGAGGACGCATAATTGGTCTGCGTGAAGCGGGATGGTCGTATCGTGACATTGCTGCTCGTGTAGGACGTAATGCAACGACAATTATGCGTGCATGGAGGCAGTGGAGCGAAGAGAACAGGGCACACCGAAGACCAGGCTCAGGAAGACCCAGCACGACGACACCGCGAGATGACAGACACCTCTATCGCATGTGTGTAGCAGATTGTACAGCCACTTCCACAGTGTTAGCACAACAGTGGGGTGCTACAGTAGGCAGGACAATGTCTGCTAGCACTGTACGACGCCGTTTGATTTCCAGAGGATTGATGGCACGAGTACCATTGTTGCGGATTCCTTTGACTCAAAACCACCGGCGCCTCAGGTTGCAATGGGCCCATCAACACCAACTGTAGCAAGCTGAATGGCAACAAGTTGTGTTTTCGGATGAGTCAAGATTTAACTTGCAGCACCATGACGGCAGGATACGAGTCAGAAGACATCGTGGCGAGCGCGACCTTCCAGAATGCATCCTGCAGCATCATTCAGGACAAACGCCAGGGGTGATGGTGTGGGGTGCAATCAGTTACCATGGCCGTTCCCGTCTGATCAGAATCCATGGCAATCTGAACAGTGACCGGTACATCAGGAAAGTTGTGCAACCCGAGGTCATCCCCTTCCTGCAGAACCTTCCAGGCGCTGTATTCCAACAGGACAATGCCCGACCGCATGTGGCCAGAAATGTCCTCGCCTTTTTCCAAGCACATCAGACGCCCTTGTTCCCCTGGCCTGCTCGTTCACCAGCCATGTCCCCAATCGAACATATGTGGGACAGGGTTGCTCATCGATTGGCTCGTCAGACTCCTGCAGTAGCAACTGTGGATGAACTGTATACCCGTGTAGACAGAGCATGGCAGGACATTCCCCAGGCCCTTATTCAGAGCTTGTTTGACTCAATGCCACGACGTTTAGAGACTGTAATTGCATCCCACGGTGGTTTCACCCGATACTAATGTGACAATAAAACGCATTGTAATAACCTGAAAATCTAATGGTTTCTTTTCTGACCCATGATATGCAAATGCTCCAAATTTATTGCAGATTGGGCTATTCCATCAGGGTGTTGCGATTTTTATAAACAGTAGTGTACAATGTCTTTTTGCCGCATCTTAGGATGTTATAATTTCTAGACAGATTAAAATATTTTACAGAATACCTGAAGTTCAGAGGCACTAAGATAAGCTAATCTTCGAAATAACACAGAGGAGAAGAAGAGCTTGGCTCGCCGCGATTAAAGAGTTGTGCTCCACGTAAAAAGAGTTGTACTCCACAACTGCGACAGTATAAAATACTGGCGTGTCTACTCCAATCATTTCTTAGAATGAAATTCAATCTGGATACTACATACAGAAAACGCTTGTTTAATTAAATAAAGGCTGTTCGTCGTTTTCCCAAAGGAGTCTGGTGTATCAGAAATTGATAAAGTTCAGATTAGCGGCCCCAATTTTCTCGGCTGACATCGATCAGCCTCATCGCGTTTACGCTCTGAATTTATTATCGTAACATATCTAATTAATATGTAAATGATTTATCATATTATGGAAATTATATTTTAAGAAATTTATGTAGGAAAAAATCACGAAAGTTCCATGAAGGTGTACGTTAAATGATGGGCGGCCATGTCGGCATAGCCCCCTAAATAGTAAATGGGGGCTATGCCAGTGGTCGCCCGTTAGCCGAAGTTCATCGCCACGGAACTTTCGTGATTTTTTTCCTGCATATTTTTCTTTAAATTTACTTTCTATAAAACTATAAATCATTTACATATTAATTAGATATTCTACGATAATAAATTCAGAGCATAAACGCGACGGGGCTGATCGATGTTAGCCGAGAAAATTAGGGGATGCTGCGCTGAACTTTTATCCTGAAATTTTACTTTGGGTGTCTCATTTATTATATACCTTGCTCTAAACGAGTGTATTAACGTTAATTTGTTTGTAGCCGACTTCGAGGACCCAGCCACACAAAAAATTCTGGTATGCATCGAGTTTGCGTGTGATCCGGCTGTGCTTGCGGACGACGTAGCTTGAAATTAAGATGAGATCTAACGAAGGCAAACTTCTTTTCTCTGAAGTAAACTGCTGATTTAATAGGGTATAAGGATCAATACTATCAATATCAGCAATTTTTTGTTCATATCTCAGTTGTGCATGGGTTGGGAGATTCGTGTAATATGCTATCTTGCCATAGCGACTAGCGTGTGCGAAGCGTGCTTGTTATCCAAGATCGCTGACCTAGTTTTGCGTCCTGAGTTGCTAAGCAACCTAAACCCAGAATGCCTTACGCGGTCACGTGCTGTAAAAGTTCTATTGGTGCCTTCGCGCCGCCATATTGGTACTCGCAAGAAGCAGCTGATGGCCCGAGGCAATGCATGTGAATCAATCGTTTTGGTTTGGCTTGGTTTGATTGGTATTAACGTCCTTTTCAACTGCTATGATCATTTCAGGACAGTGTTATAGGGGCTCCAAATTTTTGCCTCGTAAGAGTTCTTTAACATGCAGCCGGCAAAGTACTACAAGGGACCAACAGCTTTATTTCCTTTCCGAAGGAAGTGTGTAATCTCAGGACTTTCCCCCTGAAAAAATCTTCGTCATCCTCGGCCAGGGTCGAAGCCGCGTCCTCGGGCATCAGAGGCGATTCCGCAACCACTGGCGATCAATCGCAAACAATTTTTATTTTCTAACAACGAAAAAAAATATTCATCCAAATTGGTCCATCTGATAAAAAAAAATTATTTAGTGATAAATAAAGTTATTCCTAAACATAAATTAAAAAAAATAGTTTAAATGGAAAAGGAGGAAGAGATTATACAATTAACTAGGAAAATTCTCCTACATAAATTCTAATTTGTAAGTAAATAAAATATACAGTCCACTAATTATAATCCAAATTATTGTTGATTTATACGAGATGTACTAATTATAATCTCTCCTTCTAAGAACTAACTGGACCACATTCTCATACATATTGGTCAAATCGTTTTTAAAAAAGATTTAATACTTCAGTTCACAAGTAATTATAGTATTAGTTTATTGCTTATTACTGTATGTGGATTAATAAATTGATTTTTTTATTGAACTGAGAATTATTTCTTCCTTTTCTTTTAATTTAAAATTTTAAAATATTTGTCTTTTAAAACTTCGTTGGATAATGAATCAGCTATTTGAAGTCATTAAAAGTATACGTTATCGTTAGTTAATGCAATAAAGTTTTTTTAAAAAATTCATCAAACAGGTTATGCTTACTGATACCTCCAGAAATCATCTACAAAAACAGCTGAAATTACATTCAGAATATACGCTTCCTTACATATTTGCCAATAAGAGCATGGCGAATGATGCACTTCCAGTAGCACCAGTAGCACTCAGCGAAATGAAAAGTGCACTGCCAGTCTCTTTCTTTCATTTGTTTCTGAGCCAGAAGAGTCACAAAAGCAGAGGGGGAAAGTGGGTACTGACTTGCTTTCAGAAAAATTACTTTTGAGAAGTGTCTTTCTTCCAGAAGTGTTTCTTCTGGATTCTGATTTCAGAATTCTTTATTCTGCCTCTGCACGAAATGCTGAAATGTAACAACTTTCCGTATTAATTTATATTCAGAGGTAATATACCAACAACATGATGCACGCATACATTGTTTTTGAAACGCATGTTACCAATACCTGTTTATTACATCAAGTTATTATAAAAAAGTCACCTGAATTAATAATTCTCATATAAATAAAGGAAAAACGGAAAACACTATTCCACATATGTATTTTATTACAAACTCAGATGTACATTTCGGATTTCAAAAATCCATCATCAGTGAGTCAAAATGGATGAGTCAAAACGGACTCACTGATGATGGATTTTAATAATTCTCAGTTTTTGGCAGATAGGATTTTGTGGTACACTATAAAATGACATATAAGGAGGAAAATTATGAACTATTAACTTTACATTTATAAAAATATCGAGACAGTAATTTATAATACTATTCAGCTTATAATAGTAGAAAGATAACATAAAATACATAAATTAGTATATCTCAGAGAGAGTAAACAGATTTTTTACATATATTGACCAGATACAAAAACTTTACCTCAGGTAAAAATACTCCTAAAAAGTAATGAAATTTTTCACACTAGATGGGACCCTAGTACACTGAAAAACTTGTAGTGTACATTTAAAACCGCAGCTCTAATAGGAAAAAAACAATCATATGTGGTTTTATTTTGAGACCTTTATACTTTGGGTTTTACTGCTGAGAACGGGCCAAAATAGTGTATAGTTTTGTAGTTTCAGCTGTGCACAATCAACTACTAGTAAATAAACTATGCAGCTAATACTCTGGGGTTCCGTCAGTTATGTTTCGAATCCTTCAGCTCGTAACGAGGAATCCTTTAATGTCTAATTTGCGTATGAAACCTACTCACTGGTTCTCGAATCCTGGGCTAACCGAAAAATTGTCTGGAGGCTAGATTAGACTTAAATTAAATTCGAACTTCAGATGAAACTGTGATTCTGTATAAACGAAAGGTGCTTGATTCATATATCAAAACCAAAATGGTCCATCACGTACCGTTTTTGTAAGAGACCCCCTTCTCAGAAAAATGTAATAGAGACTTGATTATAAAAAACACAAACACTAAAATGATTTTTTTGGCTGTTACCTTTTGTAAGCATCTGTTGATGTGTCCTTGATAACAGACCACCAATATTCAACTAGCATACTTCCATTCCATCGTTAAGCTTTGCCTGTGTGATTTCATGACGTGAACATGTCATAAATGTAGATGGTTGAAAGTCAGGATCTTGATGGTTTGGGTCATCAGAGGTGTCATCCTCTGAATCAACAGTATATTTATCTGGAGCTGTAGGTATAGGAAGATCTTCAGAATGAGGAACTGGTCGCATAGTGCTTCTGTATGTGCTAAAATATAGATACGTAAAAAGCTAAAATGTGGATTTTTTAATGGTGCGCGGTAAACAAAAAATAATTACAGATTCGTTATTTTCAGTTAAAAGTATACAAGAAACACCTATTTTCATCTGAAGGATATTTCTCATGTTGTACAGTGTTAGAGACAAATTTCTTAAAAAAGATTGATCGATGGGCGAAACAAGATCCTTCTTTGAGAGAATTTCGACAGAATTTATGAGGCCCCTTATATTCTTTTATTTGAAATGTGGTCCTTTTTGTTTTCGTAAATAAACATTCTACGGATCAGAACATTTGAAATCCACTTTGTTAATGCATTTAATTATGCAGGGTGAGGCATTTATCTTGAGACAACTGAATATCTCGGAAACTAAGCAATGTACGACAAATGTCCAAAATCAAAAGTGATAGCAGGAAATTCATTAGTTAGAAAAATTCCCCCCCCCCCCCCTTGTGAGTGGGGGCTGGGGGGGAGGAGGTAGCTTTGAAGTCTTAAATAGGAACCCCTATTTTTAATGGTATAGTCAGATCGTACACAATATTCGAGAAATGTTTTTTTCTTGGTGTTTTTCAATTGATCCAACCGTTTAGGAGATAAAGGCCCTAAAATTTGTTTGTGTTGTTGTTTTATCATCAATCAATCACAAAACTATGAATAAGGGAGAAAATGCGAGCTCATCAAAGGAAACAATTTGAATGAATTGCATTTGAAAAAAATAATTACCGCGCAAACTGCGTGTAGGCCCCCTTCATCTATATATATACTAGCAGACCCGGCAATGCTTTGCTATTGTTATATATGAGCGCCTTTTAATGAATCGCCATCTTTTGACTTTTCTACGAATTGTAGTAAGCTGAGCATACTCCAAAAACTTTAAATTAAGATATCTTTTTTTTCATAAGCCTATACGATGCCGCAAGCTACGCTCAACTTACCTGTGAAAACCCCATTAAAAATCGTCAAGTAGTTTTAGAGATGTGTGTTTAAAGTAGAGTAGTGTTCGAACAGACAAACATGGTCCCAGAAATTGCTACACGGCAGATACTTCCAAGATCTCAGCAACCTTTTGTAGACACTAGAGGCTCTAATGCATGGCTGATCAAGTAATTAATACCAGAAATTATCAAAGGTGTATCCTAAAAATCCCCATTGAATCAGACCTCTGCAGGAAGTGCCAACACCATACAGAAACCGTTCAACACATCCTTTCGGGATGCACCCCTTTGGCAACCACGGATTACTTAACAAGACACAATCACGTTGCCAAAATCATACATCAGCTTGTAGCCAGTAAACACCACTTGTTATCTGAAAAATTGCCATACTATAAATACGCCCCAGAACCAGTTTTATAGAATCAATTTCATCGCTTATACTGGGACAGAACTATTTCCACAGACAACACAATCCCACACAATAGACCAGACATTACTCTCACCGACAAGAGCAGACGCATTACCTACCTCATCGACATCGCAGTCCCCACATCAATAAATCTGCAGACAACCATCCTGGAAAACAAAGATGATACACTGATCTCGCCATCGAGCTCCAAGAACAATGGGGAATGAAAAAGTTACATGTTGTCCCCATTGTCCTCTCCACAGTTGGCATCATCCCTAGCAATCTGCAGCAACATCTATCAACACTAGATCTTCCCACCAGCGTTTTTCATGAGCTGCATAAAGCTGGAATTCTCGACAGCTGCCACATCATGCGAAAATTCTTACAGTTTTAAATTCTCAGTCTGAAAATTGTTTTATTTATTTATTTGTTTAATATATTTAGTTCTCTCCAGTTTTGTGTAAAATCTATGTGCCCAGACATATGTTGCAATAGCAAGGTTCTTTCTTTGACCAATGTCCGTAAACTTGTATACCAGTTACAAACTGAGAGCGAAATAAAATAATAATAATAATAATAATAATAATAATAATAATAATAATAATAATAATAATAATACAGGGTGATTCAGTCTATTTCTGACCATTTCACTCGAATGATGTGCATTAGGGACAAACAACTGAAAAAATATGAGCGCCATATCGAATTTCTAAATAGTTGGAGTTTGTATTGTTGCAACGGCGCTGCATGAAAATCGTATTGTTGAAAAATGGCGCCCGCTTTATCAACAGAGCAGAAACGGTTGTCGAATGATATTTCGAGACAAAATCACCTGTAATCGTGCAAAGAAAGTTCCGGAAGGAGTATAAGTGTCGATACGCACCAGGCAGGCAAGCAAACATGGATTTTGTCAAGCAATTTCGTGCCACTGAAAGTGTTAAAGGCAAGAAAAAAGGCGGGAGCGAAGCTCGTGTTCGAACGGCCGAAGTTGTCGAAAATGTTCGCACAAGGTTGGTCGATTCGCGGGTGGCTTTCTCTGGCCCCCTACGAGTCCTGACCTAAACCCATGTGATTTTTATCTCTGGGGGTTCCTTAAAGGCAGTGTGTTCACTACAGCACCAAGAACCCTAGACCAGCTGCCACAAAGCATCGTCGACTGCTGCACCCTTGTGGATGCAGAAATCCTGGATAGAGTTATGAACAACTTCACCATTCGGCTGCGAGCAGTTCAAAACGTTCGTGGTGGTCACATTGAGCATATCATCAAGAATTTTCCACGGGAATAAAAACTCCGAACTGCTTAAAATATCATACTGAAACGCTAAGTTTGTAAACATTAATGGGTCAATAAATCATAGTACTGAAACGGTCAGAAATTGACTGAATCACCCTGTAATAATTTAGCAGCAAAAGGGGAATACTCCGCCAGATACTCCGGAGGGGAGACCCCCTGTTGCCCTCCAGCAGGCCAATAGCCCAAAACGGGGTTGATGAAAAACACGTAAACGAAAACAATGCAAATAATAATTAAATACTATGAACAAACACAAAAATTAAGAATTAAAAACTAACAAGTGAGAGAAAGGGGAAAAAAACCTAGGAAAAGAAACTGAAAAGCAGACCCTCAGCAAGGGAAAGGTCTATGTCATTAAAACGTTCCATGTAATTTTTTACTAGTTTACAAACGGGATTAACCAGAGAAAGAGACGATTTCCAAGTAACGGTGGGAGTTAAAGTAAACTCCCTACGGGTCCTACGTAAAGTGCTAAAATTAAACTCAAGATATAGATGAAACGCAAATTTTATGGAAAATAATAATAATAATAATAATAATAATAATAATAATAATAATAATAATAATAATAATTCAATTCAATTCAGTTCAATTCAGTTTATTAGTTCAAACAGCCGAAGCCAAAAAAGAACAACATACATGAAAACAAACAAACTTAAAGAAACAATGTAGGAAAAAAATATAAATAAAAACATATCAGTTGAAAATATCGAAGGAATTCTGCAATCTATTGTAGGTGGACTGAATACGAAAAAGTGGGGATCGTCGAGCATGTGCTTTCTTCATAAGCGTTGGATGGAGACGCATCAGTGTTTCTCGAGAAGAGAGCTGAGGTACTCGTAGACGAATTTTTGAAATAATATCAACATCAACTGCTCCGGAAATGATTTTTCTTAAGATGGTCAAGTCATATTGATCACGTTTCATGGTGAGAGATGGTAATACTGTTTGAGAGGAAGGATATCTATGATTCAGAAATCTCAAAAAGATTGATTGAACTTTATCGAGAGAATATGCCTGTTGTTGGGTGCATCCGTTCCAGATCGTACTACAGTACATTAATATTGGTAAAACTAGAGAGGTGTATAGATGAAGAAAAGTATTCTTGTGAGTGAAGCTAGCACTATTTCGCAGAATAGACCCAAGGGCCTTTAGTGCTTTTTGTTTAACATGAACAATTTGGTCATGAAAAGTGAGTTTTTGGTCAAATATCACACCCAAGTCTCTAACAGTTGTTTTCTTTAATATGGGGTGTTGATCAATATTATAAGGATAAGTAATCGGATAACGTTTGTTAGTAAAAGTGCATCTAAAACATTTGGAGTAATTAAGAATCAAATGGTTTTTAGAGGACCACTGGACCAATTCTTGGATAGCATTCTGTAAGATAAGTGCATCTGACAAATCAACAATCTTTTTATAAATTTTTGTATCGTCCGCATACATGAGCACGTTTACTCCATGGAGGGCTTGTGGTAGATCGGACGTGAAGACATTAAATAGAAGAGGTCCGAGTACAGAACCCTGAGGTACGCCAGTAACAGGAGAGAAAGGATGAGATTTACCTGCTCCAATAACGACATAAGCTTTACGTTCAGTAAGATAAGAGTTCAGTAAGATAAGGAGATTGTCTCTAAGCCCAAAATATTGCAATTTCTTACTTAACAGATTGTGGTCTACCATATCAAAGGCCTTACTATAGTCGAAATAGACAACATCGATTTGACTCGTCTCTTCGTATGCTGAGAAAAGGTCTTCCGTTAATATTAAGAGATTGGTTTCAACTGATCGTCCAGGGAGAAAAGCATGTTGGGTAGCAGGAAGAGAAGATCTAAAATGAGAAACAAGATATTTATGCAGGATGATGTCAAAAACTTTGAAATACAGAGGATAACTGATATTGGTCTATAGTTTTTCACCAGATCTGAACGTCCAGCTTTAAGAATAGGTGTAACCCTGGCTATCTTCCAGATAGATGGATATACGCCAGTGGAAAGGCACAGATTAAAAATATAATGTAGTACAGGAATAAGTAGTTCACTTACTCCTTTAAGAATGAAAGATGGAAAGTCATCGGTAGAGGCAGAAAAGGTATTTCGAAGCTTTCTAATGGCTATTTTAATATCCAAATGTGAAATTTCTCCAAACATGCAGACGTCAGGAGTAGAAAGATGATCATCTGTTTCTTCTGTGTCTGACAAGTTTGAAGCGTTTGGAGTCGAAAGAGTGCAGAAGTGTTCAGCAAAACGATTGCATATTGCATTAGGTTTATAATAATAATAATAATAATAATAATAATAATAATAATAATAATAAT
>JAHWFO010057264.1:214250-224820 GCA_023313115.1 Rhysida immarginata
GTATAATCGGGAAATAACCCATTGTTAGATTTTTTCTTTGTTGTGACAACGTCCACCGTCGCCGATTTTATATAAATGATGTCATTTATGGCAATATTTTAAAAGAATAGAAAATTTATTATTAAAATATTTTTATAAAGTTAAAAACTTAAAGTTTATATGAATTCACGTACACTCATCCATATTAAAGTGATTTAACAATCAATATTTTTTCGTTGTTGAAAACAATGAAGGTTACATTGTTACTCGGACTAAGATGGTCAGGTGACTTTTTCGCTTCAGGGCCTGTTTATCAAAAGCGGTTAGAGCCTGAGTTGCATGAACCAATGAGCGTGAAGAAAGATTGCATTAGCCTCCTGTAACCGGCCGGGGGGAAACCAACTGCCCCCTGTAACCAAATAGGTTGGGGTATGTATCATTATCTTGCCCCCGGAGGGGGACGTCGTAGACAGAACGCCGAAGGCGTTCGAGTTACGGAAAACAGTGACCAATGAGGCCCGCAGGGCCGAAGGTTGTGTGAGGCGCGAAGCGCCGAGAGTAGTAAAAATTTCCTGATTGGTTCATGCAACTCAGGCTCTAACCGCAAGTTGTTTATCTAGCTGGCTTTGCATCGCGCACGTAGCTCCGTGAAGTCTACTCGTCAACGTGAAGATTTTATGCGGAAGTGACGTTTCTGCAAGTTTCTGTGAAGTTAAGTTACATCAGGCACGGCTAATCACTGGATGGGAGACAATCAGTGATAGACAATCTTCACCTCCCCCCTACCCCCCGGCTGCTGCGACCATCATACAGCAGTCGTGAATCCAGGTCCACCCAGGGACCCAGCTCGTCGGCCTCTGGCCATATAGGCCCTTAGCGGACGTATTGGATCCCAATTCATAAAAAAATAAATAAATTATGTATTCGCATGATGATGTAACAATATATGATGTTTTCGCTCTCAGGCCTTATCTTTAGGAGGCGTTGGGCAAGCAGGGCATGGATTGTGCATTCAAGTCCATTTCGGTAAACAACGTTTTATGTCTTCCCCTGTGGCGCAAAACATAGATTTCAACAGCTGGACACGCGGGAGCAAACGACGTATAACTGGCTGTGAGAGAAGCAAGCTTCCTGAAAATATATACTTGCGACCTTGAAAGTCTGGAAAAACTGAATAAAATAAAACATTCTTCGTCCGGCATCGCCATCTAGTGACATCCTTTGAAAAAAAAAATCTAGCTGATAAGCCCGTCGCGACGTGCGTTGCTCGGGCTGTTTATTCCAATGACGAATATTAAAGGTAGATTCCGGATCTTATTGTTAACATAACCACCAAAGCATCCGCGTACAACCGTACAAATAGACACGAAAAAGGATCAGGGATCACTTTCCACAACCATAAATCGAAAACACGTACCGAAAGATGATCGAAACGTAATTGAAATTGAAACTATGATCGAAAAATTGTTTATAAAATATTATAAAATACTTCAAATACAAAGTTAACGAAAAGATAAACTTATCATTCCATGATCGGAGTGTAAAGGAATTATTAACCTGGTGCCCTCATGTTTAGCTATGTATTTTGCTCAGTTCCAGCCATGACGGTTCTTGAAGTCGGACCTTCCCTCTTAAAGTATGCTGGCAGGTTTCCAGGTCTAGCTTTAATATACGTCATTGAGTTGTATGATGAAATTTTGCAACTATATGAAGTGATCCAATGACAGGGACAGGAGTTCAAAAGAAGAGGATTCTGCGTGAAACGATATCGATGAGAGCCATAGCGTGAAGAAATTTACTTGCAACATAGAAGCAGGCCCGACAAATATCGATACGGATGATTAGCGAGAAGAGCAAGCGGCTGCACGCAGGCTGTTACCATGCTTTGCGAAGTGCGCTGCTTGCAAGCAAGTCCGAGTCAAGACTCCTAACTGTGAGTAGGACTCCTAACTAACGTTTTCCTTAATTAAAACTAATGAGTGCTACTGACTTAATGTGCGTAAATTAATTTAATGCGAAGAAATACCGTGTATGTCTCAAAAGTCGCGTGCCATATGAAAAGTTTACGAATGTTGGCTTTATGTTCACACAGTGTAGTTGAAATTCGTCTGCAGCTTCTCGAGATGTTCTGTGGTGATCTCCACAAAGAAGTATCAGCTCTACACATTGTTCCATTTGGCACGTGACTTTTGAGACACACGGTAGTTCGTAAAGATATACTTTGTGTGGGGGGGGGTGCATGTAGTCAAGTGATATTTTGGATATATTATTAATGCTTGGTCATAGATTTATTGCATGTCAGCGGTAGTGATGACCTTAGTAGAAAAGACCTTAGTTGGGTCACTAATATAATGTTGCCTAAATGGACAAAGCAGTGTGGAGTATACGTGTCACGTGATCCCCCAACCCATCCAATGAATAAATTAATGTTATTATTCTTCACACATCATTTTGTTTTTCTGGTTTTGCCACCAGGTGGCATAGCAACATGTTTTGTGACCCCTGATGAGGGGACTGATGCATGCGAGGTACGAGGGCGTATTGAAAGGTATCCACGGCTGTAACTTTTTTATTTTTTAACCGATTTTCAAAATTCTTTTTGTATCTGATACTTATATTTGTCCTATATGTAATGCACTATTCACTTTTTGACATAGTCTCATCCCTTTCCACGTATTGCGCCAACGCGTGACTAGTTGGGTGAACCCGTCGGAGAGGAATTCCGGAGTTGTTGTCGGCACCAGGATTGAATGGCAGCGTTTACCTCGCCGTCAGAACCAACTCATGTCCCTTAAGGTGGTCTTTCTTTTTTGGGAAGCGGTGAAAGTGGCAAAGTGCAAAGTCTTTCATCTTTGAACTTCAGTCATTCATCTTTGAACTGTAGGCGCTGCAACGCTTCTTGTGTGTGGTGACTCGAGTGCGGGTGGACGTTATCGTACTCCAGAAGAGAGTCCAAAGCTGCCATTCAATCCTGGTGAGGACAACAACTCCGGAATTCCTCAGGACAAATATAAATATCAGATACAAAAAGAATTTTGACAATTGGTTAAAAAGTAAAAAAGTTACAGCCATGGAGGCATTATTTTTCAATACGCCCTCGTATTTGGGTGTGACTGCAGTTATCACACCCCCTTCCATGTATCAATTCCCCACCAGGTTTCCCACCTGATCCTTTTTAATTTTTTTTCATTCTTTCAATTTTCTATTAAATTTTATACTTGATTCAATTTTATTCTTTATTCAATTATTAGAAGCTTTAGCTTAAAAGCTACTTATAAGAATACGCCCTTGGTCTGTACGTTTATCCGTCCGCCCGTCCGCCGTTTGCATGATAACTTGAAAACGGATTAACTTTTTCAAATTCTGTTGTCAGAAATATGACCATCAAAGTCTTGGCTCGGCCATATCAATTTTTCAGAATTTTTCGTGGACCCATTCAAGTCAAATTCACGTGCTAAATCAGTGAGTGTAAAGAATACCAAGATAATAGCATGTCATATAACAATCGATTTATCAAGAAGAATACATTGTTACTTTCTGTTTATCTTTTAAGCATTACTGACATCGGCACGCACGTGTGAAATCGCTTTGTCGACGCATGATTGCTCAAGTGCTCATAATCTATATTATTCAGTAGCGAAAGAATGGAGCTACTTATTGGTTTCATAATGTCTTTCTATGTATCCCTTCATAATTTCTACATTTTTTGAAATAGAACGTTGAAATTCGGAATTTAGTTTCCTGTGGGCATGTCTATCTGCACTATTTAGTTTGGTTTTGATTGGTACACTGGGTCAGAATTACGGGGGTGGGATTCAGAGAGGACAACATATCTGTGCTATTTCAGTACGTAAAGGCGTGAAAGTCAGTATCCAGATTCCCTTAGGCAAGATCTACATTACTATGAAGTTTAGGCCCAGGTGTCCATTGGGGTCGGATTTGCGGGGGTGGTAGTCACGTGGTCTTAAAACTATGCCAACATATGACTTGTGATATATCATATGTTTGGAAATGATGAGAATGGAAAGGAAATACGAGCTTTTTTACATTTTCTACATATTACGTTCGAGAAAATTAATTTTTGATTAAAAAAGTTGGGGAGGTAAAAAGTGTAGATAAAGGGGTAAAAATAGGTGACTTCAGGATCTGCTACTTGCCTTACCCTACTTGGGGGGAGGGAGAGGGGGGATTAATTTTTTTAATAAATGTATAAATGTATTTCTCCTTCACTGCTAAAGCTCCTCCTTGGAATGTTTAGAAGATTTTATTTTCAATTTTATTCAATTTTTCAAGTTTTTATTCGTTTTTCTTCTTTCGTTTTTCCTGTAGATTTTTTCATGCTCGGCCGAGGTCAATTTCTCGTGCATCTCGCGCATCTGTTCGTCCTCTGTTAAGCCATCAGCATCTTCATCGTCATCTTGTGAGGTTGGTGAAGGACGTTTCGGTTCCCACGTCGACCACTTTTGGTTTACACTCGGTCGAATCGGCTGCGCTAGGCGTTTAATATTGGGTGCGATTAGGTCCGTTACAAAATATAGGATTCAACCATTCGTTTTCGCCCGTGGACGGGACGAGCCTTTCGGCATTTGCAACCTCCATGCCGAGTAATCGACTTAAAACACGGCAGTGAATTCCAATGATTTACGATTCCAATGGTTTAAGATTCCTAGCAATGCGGAATAAGACAGTGTGCCCGTAAAAATGTTTCTGCGTCTGGGTAGTGTGTAATTGATGGCTTTGAGTCGGTCCCAATCGACTTGGCTGAGTTTTATCTCTTTTTTCTTCGAGCAGTAAAAAAGGTGTAGTGACGCTTCAATCTCAGTCTGTAGATGTCCAACTGTCTATTGCTAGGCTCATCGAGTTTTCGGACATTATGAAATGAACAGATACTCAATTCGTGGAATATCACATCTCCTTTCTCGGTTGTAAAAGTATTGGCCATAACCTCGTAAGTAGAATACTACTCGATCGGGCCGGAATGGAATGTGGACGGGGTGATTTCTCGAAAGATCAAAGGATGCCGACACTTTTTCTTTTGTTCTCAGCCTGCTCTGGAATGCACTAGGGTCCCCAGGGACCCTGTCCCTTGCTTCCAACCCTCGGGCTATTCGACAGGGTGTGTCTCTGCTTTTCTAAGGCATTACCTTATTTGGTCATACTCTGGCCCTCTGGTGGGGATTTTTGAGGGTTTGTCCTTTTGGGTGTGGTTCTTGTTTGGGTGTTGCCCCTCTGTTTGTGTGTTGGCCCACTTGTTTTGGGCGTTGGTCTTTATTTGGGCGTTCGTCTTTTATTTGGGCGTAGGTCTTATATTTGGGCGTTGGTCTTTTTTTGGGTGTGGCCTAAGGCTGAAATAAAATTACTTTTTAATTCTCTGATGTACCCCTGGTCCTGATTAGAGGAGTCCTGATGCCCTCAGCAAAATCCACTTAGGCGATTCTGTCTTACAAGTGAACACCTGTTGATTCGCTTATATACCCATCAAACTCGGTAGGGGGTTGGGGTACTGGCACCTCAAAACGGATTACCTAATTACTAATTCACTATTGTTTCTATGGTAAACAAATTTTTTCCAAGCTCTTTTACAGTTTTTTTTAAATAAAACGACTGCTGTTTCAAGGTGTATTGTTTCGTTTTTTAATTTTCAACTAATGCCAACATTGTTTCAATTGACAGGTGTGCATTTGAGTAGGGACTAATGCTGTCTAAAAAGGTGGGACTGAACTCTCATATACCTGTTTATAAATAAATAAATAAATACAGATGTGTTCTTTACATAACTTAAGTTAAATTTTGGTCATGGATGATGTATTTTCTAACCCCGCTAATGCTGCCGGTTTTGGTGGTGTGAAAGGTTTAGCTAAACATACAAATCATTCTGAAAAAGAGACACGTGAATGGTTAAGGGGCATGAGAGCTTATACACTGCATAAACCATGCGTCATCATTACCCACGTAATCGCATGCCTGTATATGCACCATTTGAGCAATTTCAAGTGGACTTGGTTGATCTAACCAGTCTGTCAAAACAGAACGATGGTTATAAATTTCTACTTAAAAGCATCGATGTTTTCTCGCGCTATGCGTGGGTTATTCCTCTAAAAACGAAGAGGGGACTTGAACTTCAGAAAGCATTTCAAAAAATTTTCACACTCAGCAGTGTTCCTGTAAAAGTGAACAGCGATAAAGGGAAGGAATTTTTAAACAAGCATGTTCAAGATTATTTTAAAGAACTCGACATCGATGTTTTCACCACAGAATCAGATTTGAAAGCTGTTATGATCGAACGATTCAACCGTACGTTAAAAACGAGGATGTTTAAGTTTTTTACATTTACCAACAAACACAGATACATCGATGTCTTACCTGATCTCTTGTTAAGCTACAACCACCGCAATTACAGAGCCCTGGGTATGGCGCCCTCTGATGTCAATGAAGGAAATGCCCCAGCTCTGTGGTTGAAACAACAGAGTTATTATACAGCAGCACCACAAACAAATCCAAGGTTGCAAATTGGAGATTACATACGTATTTCGAAAGTGAAAAACATATTTGATAAAGGCTATCTTCCAAACTGGACCGAGGAGGTATTTTCGGTTTCAAAAATCATTTATAGAAAACCTGTTGTGTATAAAATTAAAGATTACGATGGCAGTGAGATCTCAGGTGTATTCTACGATCAGGAGTTACAAAAGGTGAAAAAACCTGAAGTTTTTAACATTAAACAGATTATTCGCTGGCGCACGAGACGTGGTGTTCGCGAAGCTTTTGTGAAATGGCAAGGTTACCCTGCCAGCATGAACAGCTGGGTACGAGAGATAGATCTTTTAAATGCTTGACAAGAGGCGATTGACAACAGTTGGGTCCGAGTACAGCCATCATGTATGAAGACACTGATTTTTATGTTACGCTACCATCAAACACACCTACTGGTGAACAAATTCATTCCAATACAACAGCTCATTTTATCACAAGACTGCCGAGGACGCTACGTTTCCAGGGGAGATGGGAGGTTGGTTTATCGGAAACACATTTCCCAGCCCTCTTTAAGAACATTACGACTGTAAACAACACTTTCGAAATAGGTTTCAAGGACGATCTCATAGATGAACAAATCGATTTCAACATTGTTTCACCAGTAAGAATTCCGACGCTCCAGTCTTTCATAATCGAAGTTGAATTGGTGTTACAAGCCTATTTGAAAGATGTTCTCTTTTACCATAACACTTCTTTAGACCAAAACGTCACCATGAGTTTGCCTCTGAATGTCGGGATTCGCTTTAACACTCCCGAATTCTGTAAGGTGTTCAATATTTTGCCAAATATATTCTACGAGGACCGTTTCTCTCTAACTCCGGATTACAACCTGCCGTTTAAGTGGGTGTCCGATTTTTCTATTTTGTTAAGGTATCCAAAGTCGGCACCTCTGTACCAAAAAATTGTTGAATTTAAGAGTACCAAATTGCAAATTAGGGTTGCAGCTATTGATTTTCTAAAAGATAGTTTTAGAACGGCAGGTATCGAGACAAAGATGGTGAATGATCTTGTATTGTTTACAGGGTCCTCAACACAGTTCATTGAATTCCCAGCAGCTGTCAACATTGGATTTATACCTGGTAGGTTTCTGAACAATAAATTGAAAACGCCTATTACTATGCCCGTAAACGACACAGATGACGGATTTATCAGTTGTGTTATTTTTGATCCACCTGACACTCCAGAACAGTGCATCTTAAAAATTGCCGAAGGGTATTATGATAGTCGTAGGGACGTTGTTGAGGCGCTCGTTAAATTGATTCCATTGAAAGAACAGGCTTTTTACAAAATCAATCTCACACTTAACAAATGTTTTCATTTCAAATGCACAGAAGGCTGCTATATTAGTTTAAGCGAGGGTTTATGTTACACATTGGGTTTACAAGCTGAACTTTCCGACTTGGAACTCGTTATTGGTGAGGGTTCAACCCCAATAGATCTTACACGTGGCATACATGGTTATTATCTGTATACAGACATCATACAGCCGCAAGTTGTGGGTAACACATTCGCGCCGCTCCTACGAATCATACCCATTTCACATGCCAGACAAGAAGTGATTTATCAGGCTTTTCATTCACCCGACTACTTTCCCTTAAGTAAAAATGTCATAGACACGATTGAAATCGCGGTTCATTCCGACCACGGGGATTTGCTCGCGTTTTTAACAGGCTGAAATGTAACATAGTGAAATTACATTTTCGAAAGAAACAACTGTAGTGCGAGGTTGATTTCATTTTTCTCTCCTCCTCAATTACTTCAAGATGCATATCCCCTATCAGCCGAGATAAGAAGTAATTTCGCGTTACTATTTAAACTAGGGCGGACTGCGACTCGCGGAGCGCGATAATCTTATCCAATAAAAGAGGGAAGCTTTTATTGTCAAATTTCAACGTTTATTTATGGTTTGATCAGAGTAATGACTTTAATTTTTTAATTTCATCGCGCCGAACGATCCACGAAGAATGCTTATTGACTGCCAACAGTCGCGTAATCGGAAAAGCTGGGTCAATTAGAAGACCATCAATGGTTTTCACTCTTGAAAGCGCAACATACGTTAAACCAAGCCCAAATTCAGTGTCACCAATACCAATCACTGCTTTGTCGACAGTGATTCCTTGAGCTTTATGCACAGTAATTGCATACGCCACTTTCAACGGAAACTGTTTACGTGAACAACTCACGCCATTTTTCTTGCCTGAGGTCCTTTATCATCAGTTTTCGCCTAAAACTTACGTAATCATGGCATCAATGATACATCAGCTGAGCACTGAATGTCTCAACATCGATCTCGACATTTTTTTTTTACATCTCACACGAGCGGCCAACAGGAAATACGACACGTCACGGGGTACCAACCAACAGCCATCATCAGCCAAGACGGGCCTATTGAATTTTACGTACCTGGTTTGGCGGATTTTTACACGGATCTCGATCAAAGTACATTAAGCTTAGAAGTCGTTATCAACAAAGGGGATGGACAGTTACCAGCTGGTGATAAAACAGGACCTGTGAACCTTTTCTTACATTCGCTATTCTCACAAGTCGATTGCTATCTAGGTGATACGCTAGTTAGTCATAGTAATAACTTATATCCAACAGAGACAGGTGTAATCGGAACGACACTGTCATACAGACACGGACCAGTGTAGTTGTTGAACTCAACCAGTATACATAATGGTAACTCACTAAGATGGTTTCTAGACTCTAATCCTTGTTACACGAAAAATTGACAATCTCTTTCAAAAAATTTACTATGCAAGTCTACTTAAAAAAGAATCAAGGTTACTGAGTGATTCTTATGTATTTGTTAAGCAATTTACACCTTAAATCGAAGAATTCAAGAAGCGATGAATTAAAAATAACAGATGATAAATGTTCTAAGAACTCGATAAAATGGTCTCAAAAATCGATGGTGCAGAAAAAAATTTGCGAAGGGCTTCGCCATATTTTCTATGTTGAAAAATCTATTAGCGCGTGCAATTGTTTGTTTACATTTTTTTCAATGCATTTCAATGAGAACAGCAAAATGGTGATTATTCCTCGATGGCTGAACCGATTTTTAAAATTTTTATTTAGTGACCATCAGGATGGTCATGTCCACGTGTGTGCAAAATTTCATTTGTCTGTGTTCTCTGGTTCAAAAATTTTATGCGCACAAAGAATTTTGATTTTTGCCTGATAACAGAGCTTCGCTCTAACCAGAGAGGGAATGGCTTACCTGTGTTTAGAGGGTCTGTTTACCAGAGAGGCAATGGGATTGGTTCAGTATTTTCAAATCTGTTTCACTTGGCAACGCCTTTACTCAAATCCATGGTTAAGATTCTCGGGCGACATGCCCTAAAGGGCGGTGTTTCCGTTTTTAATGATGTGATACATGGTCAAAATTTCAAACAATCGCTGTCATCACGAATGAAAGAAGCTGGAGGTAACGCCCTGCAGGAAATGGGTGCTAGAGTTCAGAAAGGTAGAGGCCATGTTAAAAGACGAAATTCAGCATTTCCTACTCATTCACGTGTAAAAGGTCCAGAGGCCACAGCGTGGAGACCTTTCTAAAGAGTGAATACAGACAAAGAAGTCGAGTGCAGCGTTCAAATAAGCTGAAAAACGTGCAGAAGAAACAGAAGAAGAAGAGAAAGAAACAGAAGAAGTCAACAAAAAGACAGGCAAAATTACGTTCTAAGCCAATTTTAAACATACGTCCTTTATCATCAGTTTTCGCCTAATACATACGTAAGCATGGCATCAATGATACATCAGCTGAGCACTGAATGTCTCAACAGCGATCTCGAAATTTTTTCTGTACCTCACACGAGCGGCCAACAGGAAAAACGACACGTCACGGGGTACCAACCAACAGCCATCATCAGCCAAGACGGGCCTATTGAATTTTACGTACCTGGTTTGGCGGATTTTTACACGGATCTCGATCAAAGTACATTAAGCTTAGAAGTCGTTATCTACAAAGGGGATGGACAGTTACCAGCTGGTGATAAAACAGGACCTGTGAGCCTTTTCTTACATTCGCTATTCTCACAAGTCGATTGCTATCTAGGTG
>JAHWFO010057264.1:249786-260561 GCA_023313115.1 Rhysida immarginata
CCCCCCCCCCCCCCCCACATATTCTGTCTCTCTTTTTCAAAGGAATTCTAATTTCTCTGACCACATAAAGGGGGGAATACAAGAAGATAAATTGAAGATACATAGATAGAAGGAGAAAGAAGATAGAAAAAATAGATGAACTGGAGGCTTTTGTTGCAGAAAATGAACGAAAGCTACTCGATGACCAAAGAACTGCTTACAACAGGATAATTGATTGACAGATTGGAAAACTTTCTTTATGTGCCTGGAGGCGCAGGAAAAACCTTCCTAGTCAACTATTTCACGCAAAAACCACGCAGCACTGCATATCTTGCTGTAGCATCTTCTGGCATTGCAGCAGTATTTCATACTGGACGCAGGACTGCACATTTAGCTTTTAAGATTCCTTTGAACTTGGCCAAAACAGATTCTTCAATATGTAACATTTCAAGGAATTCAGGCAAGGCCATGGTTTTCCAATAAACACGGCTCATTGTTTGGGATGAGTGCACCATGTCATATCGCAAGGCGCTGGAAGTTGTTGACAAGACTTTGAATGACATCAGAGGCAGTGACAGTCTCATAGGAAGAGTAACTGTGGTACTTGCAGGAGATTTTCAACAGATGGGAATCGTCATCCCAAAAGGCACAAAGGCTGATGAGCTGAATGCCATTCTCTGGCAACATGTTCAGAAACTGAAACTGAAGACTACCACGAGAGCCCGTCTGTTTGAAGATTTAACAGCTGAGCTCTTTTCACAGTAACTGCTTGCCACTGGCAGCAGGGGATTACCTTTTTTTTTACCAACAGCTCAACATGCATCAATTGCCATGTGAACAGATGTTTGGCACAATAGATGAGCTCAAGGCAAAAGTCTTTTCTAGCATGAACTACAACTACTAAGACTCCACCTGTTTGTGTGGGTACACGAGTTTGGCTCCACAATGACGAAGTCGAAAAAATCAGACTGGATCTGCTAGAAAAAATCAATCTAGATATACTAAAAATATTACCTGAAACAGCAAGTTCTTTCCGATCTATTGACACTATTGTCAATCAGGATGAAGCTGTAGAGTTTTCATCTGAGTTTCTAAACTTTGTCCAGCCACCTGAAATGCCACTGCACAACTTAATCCTCCAAGTAGGAGCTAAGTCATGCTGCTGAGAAACTTGGACCTTCCACGATTGTGCAATGAAACAAGGTTAGTTATGAAAAGCATGAAGCCTCATGTTATTGAGGTCATGACTATGGTCATCACAGGGAAATTCAAAATTGTGTTCATTCCAAGAATCCCGCTGATTCCATCAGACACAGATTTGCCATTTCAGTTCAAGAGACTGCAATTTCCTCTTAAGCTCAGTTTCGCTATGTCAATCAACAAGTCTCAGGACAATCTCTTAAGGTTTTTAGACTTGATATAAAGTCTCCTTGACTTTCTCATGGCTAGCTATATGTTGGTTGCTCACGCGTTGACATTCCACATAATTCTTAAATCTACTTTAACCAAAAAGGTTTCACTAAGAACATTATTTATTTGGAAGCTTTGCATTAACTCATTTCTTCTTTTGTATGGGTTTGTGTTTAACTTGAGTTTTTTGCTTTGTTCAACAGAATAAATACTTTTAATTAAAAACTGTTCTTGACAATTTTTTTTCAGTTATATTAGTTTTCACTGTTTAGTTTTTAGTTCACAGCTTTTCTTTTTTTTATTAAAACACAAGCAACGCTGGGTATTAAGGATAGTTTTATACATAAAAATTATCTCAGTAGAACTTAGCATTGTCTAGATTTTGAAGTTCGAAATTAAAATTTTTTTTGAAAAACTGGGACTTCAGATCGAACCCCGATAAGGCGAAGCATACTATGATAAGGTGAGAAACTTGGATGCTATACGAAGATAACGCAAATAAAATCACTGGAAATCAATTTTCACACAGAAGATTTTACTAGAAAGAGCGATTCAGTTTCTGTTATCGTCATAAGAAGTGCACTTTCAATGTCGCCCACACAAAAAGGTTTAGTTATAACAAAAATAAGGAGCGCAACGCTATCCGGGATTCAGTAGATTGTGCTTTTGGGGTTCCACCTAATTAAATCGTTAAACATAATTGGAACGTAAGTAATAATTAAACTGGATTTAATTCTCCAAACATAAGCTAAAGATATTAATGAAAAAAAGGAAAAATTCCGTGCTCTGGATTCGAACAAGGGACTACGAGTATCACGGCTACATTTTAATTTTAATAATTCATAAACCTTTTTGTAGCTGACTGAATACGTGAAGTCACAAAGTGAATGTGACGAACAGAATGTGTCGATGTGTGACAGAGTGGTGAAACGATTCTGGGATGAAATGAATGTGATGATTTCAATGTAATTTGCTGAATCTGTCCAGTCTACTGGGTCAAATCGATTCTGGGGCGTACGGCTATAATGACTTGACTAAACGAACGGAAGGAGTCAAATAGGCTTGAGTATCAGAATGATACTGAGCAAAATGAATGTGACGATTTGAAGCATTGAAAAACGTTTCAGACCAGATGATGTGTGACGAACTGATTTTTAAATTATTTATTTATTTATTTATTTATTTATTTGCATTCCAGATGGAATAAAGTATAATTAGGAAAAATAATAAAAAATTTAGAAAATTGTTAGGAATACATCAGTTTGTTATAAAATGTTTGTTAAAGTTCAGGATAGTATTATTATTATTCTTCAGAGTAGGTTAGTCATGGTCCATTTGTCTGTTGATATAATGTTCCGTGAAAATAAGGTAGTTTGGTTGGTAGTGGTAAATCTACTCCAGAATTCGCTATTTATTAGGAGCTTCAGCAAAAAGCTACTTATAAAAATGCACGCTTGGACTATACGTTTATCTGGTCGTCCGACCATCCGCCATTTGCATGATTACTTGAAACGCATTAACTGTTTCAAATTATGTTTTTAGAAATATGACCATCAAAGTCTTAGCTCGGCTGTATCAACTTTTCAGGCTTTTTCATGGACCCCTTTTTCGAGTTCACGCGCTATAACAATGACCGTAAAGAATACCAAAATAATGGCATGTCATAGAACAAGTGATTCGTCAAGAATGAATAAACTGCTACTTTCATGATCAACTTTTAAGCATTGTGACATGGGCACGTGCACGTGAAATAGTTTTGTCGAGGCTCGGTAACTCAATCATTCACTATTTGAGCAAAAAAATAAACGTAAATTTGGAAAGAATTTAATGAATTTCCGTTGGTTACTAATAGCTTAGCTGGACTTTAAATTCTCGAATTTAATATTACTTGTATGTCACAGCTAAAGCTCCTTGGAAAATTTACAAGATTTTATTCTTATTTTATTTTGCTATCATAAAAAAAATTAGAAGAAACGGCAGAATAATGCTATCATATTTAATTGTTATCATTTTGTTTCAGAAAAGTATATACATTTCAATTATTCAATTATATATAATTACTAGAAGAGGTTCCCGGCGTTGCCCGGGATAATTACACTTGCACAAACTTTTCCTTTCATTGCTAGTCATGAGATATTGATTGTTGGTTCATGCAGAGCGTTTGTGAATTGCGTGTTGATACCATTGTTGATACCTATTGTTGTACAAAATTTGCCTTGCATTGTTGGTCATGAGATATTTCTCATTAATATGCCTTGCCATAACCATGAATATCGATTTTTTATCGATATTTATTATTTTTCCGAAATCTGAGGTAGACAGCGACCTTCCTCATGCTTTGAAGGTCATGTATGCGAAATTTTATCAAGATCGGAATAAAACTGTAGATTTGTATAAAAAAACGTACAGACAGACAGACCCACCCACAAACATCCTTCTTTATATATATAGACTAGCAGAGGACCCGGCGTTGCCCGGGATAATTAAGTTTGTAGGTACACAGAACAACCTCAAAAAGCTAAATTAAACCTCCAAATTTGTTAAATAATAACTCAATCACTATAATATAGAGTGAAGGGAATATCCATTCTAAGAAAAATTCAAAGACAGGAAATTTACCTCTTCACTGAAAAAATCCCTTCTAGGTGATCTACCAGGACTTGATTTACCGAAAAATAAAATTTTAAAGTCTCACAATGGACGGACGTCTCCAAGGATGCCTTCTAGTCTAAATAATTTTTTACTCACGTAATCTTACTTTAGATGTACACTTGATGTTGTTGCAATTTCCTTTCTTCTTTCGATGTCTTGAAGCAAAAATTGGCCATACATCACTTTGTGTAGTCTAGCGGTCGCCGATTCTTCTATTTATTTGCTTACCATTTGCTCAATACAGCATGCTGCTTAAGGAGTGCTTCTTCTATCGTCTTTCACTTTTTCTCAATAGTCTGCTAATCATTATGTCCAGTTACTGATCATTTTTATTGATTTTCAAGAAATTGTTAAGTCCTAAGAATTCTCTTTTCTAAGAAAAGCCTGAATAACAGGAATTCTATGCATTGAATTCTATATTGCACAAACTTTGCCTTGCATTGTTGGTCATGAGACATATATTGTTGATCCTTTTATATTGATGGTGCATTGCGTGTTGACACCATTGTGGAGACCTATTGTTGCACAAACTTTTATTTGCATTGTTGGTCATGAGATATTTCTCATTAATATGCCCTGCCATGACCATGAATATCGATTTTTTTATCAATAATTGCTGTTTTTTCGAAATCTGAGGTAGACAGTGGCCTTCCTCATGCTTTGAAGGTCACGTATGCGAAATTTTATCAATAACGGAATAAAACTTTAGATTTGTATAATTGTGTTAAACTGTTAATTCAATTTCGACTTTATTCGTATATGTACTATTTTTCTTTTTAATAAACGGTTTCGTATTTTACTGCTGCATAAGGTGTAAACAGTCATAGATTTAATTACCTTTTCTAGTGGTTGTTTTTACTACACAGTGAAAAAATTGATTCAATATTGCGCCAATGCAGTATGATTATTAATTTTTACTACATTTGACGAAATGGGTATAATTTATTTTACTCAATGTTACATTCATTTAATATGTAGTTTATGTTTTCAATTTTCAGCATCTTAAAAATGAAAATTCGGGTTGAGTTTTGACAATTGTTAACATCTATCTATCTATATATATAAAGAAGGATGTTTGTGGGTGGGTCTGTACGTTTTTTATACAAATCTACAGTTTTATTCCGATCTTGATGAAATTTCGCATACATGACCTTCAAAGCATGAGGAAGGTCACTGTCTACCTCAGATTTCGGAAAAATAATAATTATCGATAAAAAATCGATATTCATGGTTATGGCAGGGCATATTAATGAGAAATATCTCATGACCAACAACGCAAGGCAAAGTTTGTGCAACAATAGGTATCAACAATGGTATCAACACGCAATGCACAAACACAAGGCAGGGATCAACAATTAATATCTCATGACTAACAATGAAAGGAAAAGTTTGTGCAAGTGTGATTATCCCGGGCAACGCCGGATACTTCTTCTAGTAACGTTCTAAATTCCATAAGTCCCAGATTTTCAACGTTCGTTTTTTCTTTCAAGCATGATGGGTCTTCACACGTTTTCCATAAGATCTGTATAAATAGTTTGGATTGGTTCTTATTGTTTAAACTTCTACCAATCTTCATGGTTCATCATGTATTATCCTTTTGTTCAAAGTTGTGTACAATACATTAGACTGTCTTTAGTTTTTCTTTTCAATACGTGAATGGTTGGTTTTTGGTTTGCATTCACTTTCAGTGTTGGCCAAAGTGTGCATGCCATCATCAATTCGTTCCGAATCTTTTCATTCGCACTCTGTTTTTTTTTTTTATCTGGTGACACACTTGAGATTGTTTTCATCCGTTCGCAACGCTTGAGCTTGTTTTTTTGTTTCACTTCGAGAGCTCAGTAATGGCAATGTCAGTAAAGAACAATCAGTACAATTTCTTGGACTTATTATGTCACGAAAGTTCCAAGGCAGACAGTGAGTATTTTCGTTCTTACTTCAAGCTCATTTTTACTTTGCTCTGTTTTTTTTTTGTTTTTTTTTTGTTTTTACTGTCTTTTATTTTTATTTTTATTTTCATCACATCTAATGGATGCGTTGTGGAGTTTGTCGTACATAGCTGTTTCGATTGTGGAACCATAATTAGATCGATTGGGCTTTGTGTTGTCAAACAACATGCAGCACAAACAACACCTCGTATTGCAGGATTTGTAAAATTCTCCCCTCTTGCCTGGTGGGGACAGCGGGCAACTACCGACATTAACCAGTCCCGATGCCTCCGTATTTTTCATTACAGGCATTTAAACATTTTTTGATGTTAACTCTGAGAAGCAAAAGTTAGCAAGACTGTACCTAAACCATGATTTCTTGATATGTGACATCTCGGATTAGTGTCGTTGCTTCGAATGTATAAGTGTTTTATGCTATTTAAACTGTGAACTGTTTAGAGGTGTGGATACACTAATTAAATTGCTCAGGTCAGTGAACTCACGCCTTTTTTAGCGTTCCGGACGTCCGAATGAAAAAAACGGAACCCTTATAGGATCACTCCTGTGCCTGTCTGTCCGTCTGTCACAGACAATTTACTACGAATCTATTGGACCGATTAAGTTGAATTTTGGTACACATATGAATTTCTGTGACCCAAACACAGACGTGTAAAATAAATAAATGAATTTTGAATATGAGGGGTCAGTTTTGGGGGGCAAATTAGAAAATTAAAAATAGAGTTTTGCAAACTGTACCGTGTGATATATCAAATGAAAGGGCTTGTTGTGTGAGTCTCAAATATATTTCTTTAAAATTTTAAAATAAACAGTTTTAAAGTTATTTAAGAAAAAAAAGATGAAAATTGACCATTCCCCCACCCTTATCTCCGAAACTACTGAGCCTAAAATTTCGAAAAAAATACAGAATATAGTTGTTTACTTTGTAGATTACAGGAAAACCTATATGAAATCTGTAGTCTTAAAAATAACATGGTAAATCTCTCAATATTGTGCTATCGGTCAGTATCTTCAGCTATTCTTGAAACTGAAACTGATACTGAAACTGTTTTGATCAAAATAAAAATTAGAAATTGAAATAATAAATATAATGAACGTAAATATATTGGGAATAAAATACAAATATAAAATAAATGAGTTGTTTTTCAATAATCATCATTTTTATATATAAAATAGTAAGTCCTCCTGCTCCATGCCCGTTTCCATAGTGCCGAGCAACAATCCAACCTTTATTGTTTCTAACAAACGAAAAAACATTGATTGTTAAATTCCGAATAAATGCGGACGTGATAGATTTTTAAAGTCGCAGCCGACGTTGGCTACGTTTTTTACTATATCTATTATCATTAAAAAGAATTCGCGCTAGACTAAATACAGTATAAAAATCAAATTAAATCTTAAATAAGTAATTTTAGCTATTTTAAATTATTAAATTAAATTTAATTTTTATTTAAATTTTAATAAAAACCAGTTGAGAATGTGTGGTTCTGCATTGCCAGAACGATTTTAATTAATTAAAAAATCGTTACTGTATTCGCAAAATCGATCGTTCCGTAGTCACTTTCTCCATTTTTTGATTTTGCTTTCACATTCTGATAGAGTATCAAATATAAGTAAAAGATTTAACAGGCATATATGTCCTATCCATTCGGGAACAGGGTCAAAATGACGGTTAACCGGTTTGGTCGAGCCGGCCAGATGGCCGGGAGGGCTGGGCGTAGGAATTCTAGTTCTCGAGTCTGCCTGGTCATGGGTTCCAGCGATGCCAGACCTGTGTTTTTCCACCCAGATCTAGGTTTTTTCCTATCCCAGCAACATCTGCTGAGAAAATACAAACCCAGAAAAAACCTAGATGGAAAGAAAAACAGGGGAAAAAACCCGGAAAAAACAGAAATTTGACCTACCTAAAACCCTCCCAGTGTCTATCGGAATTACCATGAAAAATTTCATCAAGATTGGTCTAGCCATTATGAAATGCATAGCGAACAGATAGGTCAATGTGTGTTTCTTTCTTATTTAAATCTATAGTTTAATTCCAATTTTGATGAAGTTTGCAAATTTAATCTTGAAAGCAAGAAGAAGGTCACTGTCTACATGAGATTTCGAAAAAGTAATATTTATCGATAATAATTCATGGATTTAAATTCAAATTATGGACCAAAAATATATATCTCCTGACGAACAATGCAAGGTAAAGTTTGTTGCAACAATATACTGCTCTGTTTGTTTCAACAGTAGTGATAGCAACACAGAATTGTAAAAATGATATGGCATTAAATACAAAAATTGGAGGAAATATATCAGATTCAGCCAATCAAGTAGTTATGTATGTAAGACATGTTCATTAAGACATGTAAATGAATCTCAAGACTAATCATTTTGTAAATTTCATTAACAAAAATATTTTGAGGACACACGACTTACATGCATAAATCGAGGACCACCCTCTTATAAAATATAATATCCTTTGGGCTTTCTAATTTCCAGACCATAATTTAAAGTTTCGCGTAATGGTCGTCAGCATACAGCTGAAAGGGTCTTCCTCCTCTGAAAATCAGTGTGAAGGCGTCGGAAATTTTAACAATACATATAATTCCTGTCCTTTGTGCTTTTCTTAGAATTGATAGTTATTAGAATGTAACATTTTCTTGAAAAGCTTTAAAAATGAGCAGTAAATGTAAATAATGGAGAGTTAGCAGACTATTAAGAAACAGAGGAAAGGCAGCAGAGAAAGCAGTCCCTTCACTTGGTGCTGCATCGATTTTTCCAGCACACTGCTTCAACTAAACAAGTGGGGAGTGACCCTCTACCCGTCGATGCAAATGTGTCAACAGAAGAAACTGCGACTGCCAGATCACATCAAGTGATGAATGCACCAGTTTTGCTTCAAGAACTCGAGAGCAGAGTGTGAACTGCAACAGTTTACCAATTAGAAAAATTGATGGAAAAATTCCGCGACCTGGATTCGAACCAGGAACCCCAACTGTCATGGTCGACGCCTCTATCAATTGGGCTATCACAGACACTTGCACAGCCATGTTGTCACTAAGTGTCTTAAACACAACCAAGTTGTTCAAGAAGGAAAGCCCAATGGGAGGTTTACACATCGTGAATTTCTCCTATCCCAACCATCAGAAAGTTTGATGAACACACAAAAAGAAATAAAGAAATTAAACTGGAACAAACAGCAAACATTAGGTAAAGTCTTTTATGGTTGTCTTTATTTCCTAACAGTTTATCAATTGTTGGAATTGCAGAATACACGACACAAACGATCATGTACATCCATCGCCACCCAAGAAGAGAATTTTGGAATTGTGGAATTTTTAGATAAACAAATCAATTTTTAAACGTCAGGTCACACAAAATAGAAGAACTACAGCCATAGCCAGGGCTGAAAAAACGTCACATCAAACTATTATTTCATTTTCATTCTATTTCCTCCCAATTTCGTAGACATACACATTATTCCACACGTTGTTTCTCCTGCACTATGGGTAAACTCGCTCAGCTATACACAACATTCCAACAGGAACCGGGGAGAACTGTTACAGGGCCATCCATTAGAAACATTTTAAAAGTTTTTTTCGGTTTTTCTGTATGAATTTTTACTTAATTAATATGTTCATTTTTACTGTATATTCCCATTCAGATATTGCAAACTTTCATCAAAAAAGAGCCCGAGCAACGCCAGGTATATCAGCTAGTAAACTTATAAAAAATAATGTTATCTATAAAATTCCTTGCAAAGAATGTAATGATCACTACATTGGGCAAACAAAAAGAAGCGTGATAAAAAGAATTGATGAACACAAATTTCAAATAAAAAAATGTAATGAAAATAACCAATTATTTTTACATAGAAAAAACAAAAATCACAACATTTAATGGGAAAATATAAAAATACTTGAAATAGAAGAACCTTGGCAAAAAAGACTAATTAAAGAAAGTTATCATATAAACAAATCAAACACTGTCTAGCCCAGTAATCCTACATATTAGATAAAAAAATGGGAAATATTATAATTATTGACTTTTATAATGATGTCCTTTTAAATTTTCCTTTCACTTATAATTTATAATATTTTATATTTATATATTTTGTAAATATATCCTTATAATATTTTATTTTTATATATTTTGAAAATATAACAATTTAAATATTTCAATTTACAGATGATGTAACAATGCTTCTCAACAATATAAGTATTTAAATTTATATTCTTTATCCTTTACTGATAGAAAGAATCAGTTAACACTTTCAAAAAGTTTATACCTGAAGAAGGTCTTTGAATAAAATGACCAAAAGGCCTCGTTTATTTTCATGTGATGTACTTTTAATTTTCTTTCCTAACCTTCGACACATCACTTATAATATTCTTTATGAATGTTGGCTTTATGTTCACACGGTTTCGCAAGTTATCGTTCATGTTTAAAATATGCACCATGCACTCGTAAACAATGTCTCACACGATCCAAATTTTCTCGTGTCATGCGTAAATTATGTAGCTGGTGGAATGCTGTGTAGGGTATTGGTGATTCTTTCCTTTAAGTCTTCCAGATTTTCAAGCTGTGTCTGAAACACCTGCTGTTTCACGTAGCCCCAAAGGAAAAAGTCAAGTGGTGTAAGATCTGGTGAACATTATTCCTCCATTTCACTATTTCACCTACAATTAATCAATTTGGCACGCGACTTTTGAGACACACGGTATAATGAAATGAACAATAGTGTTCGGCATTAATGTACAGGGACTTTATAATTAAAGTTACATTTTGACATGGCCATAAAAA
>JAHWFO010057264.1:260961-273751 GCA_023313115.1 Rhysida immarginata
ATTAGACACGAAGACACAGGTTAACAAGTCTTTAATCGTTACTAAAAAAATTTTAGTCATGTAACTAATTTTAGTAACGATTAAAGACTTGTTAACCTGTGTCTTCGTGTCTAATTTCGTATACGAATATTGTTGGTGGTGACCTTTTGAACTAATTTTGTCCTTGGTGGGTATGAACTTCCCATGCCCTCTTGTGTAATATTACCAAGTATTATAGCTTTTGGTCCAGTAGCTTTTTTTATGGGTATGTCAAATATAACTTTAATTATAAAGACCTTGTATATAAAAAATCAATAGTGTAGAATTACTTTATCTAATTTTACACTATAGATTTTTTATCTAATCACTCCTCTCCTCATTATATTAATGTATATAATTAATTTTTATGCTTTAATCTATAGTAATCGTGCAATATATCCCCAAAACAGTCGGCCGAGAAAATTATAGCAATAAGAGAGATAAAATCGCCAAAAAAGCAGAAAAATAAAACGAGCCCAACATGCCAGTTTCACTGAAGACCAAAGTTTACATTTAACAGTTGTAGATATTCTTCAGTGTTAGGTAAATCACTGTCAAATTGACAGCAATGGATTTGTAACATTGTAAAAGTCTCGCTTTCATAGTGAAAGCGACTTATTTACTTTTGACAGTCCTGTCACATACGAATTTTTTAAAAATAAAATTGAATTACAGTTTGCACGTGTTGTGACAACTGTCGTACGACAGGCTTTCGAATAAGATCATAAGCAAGTAACACAATTATTTATCGGATGCTCGGATTGGTACGCAAGCTGTGTCAGACGCGATTGTCGCAATCCGTAATAACAACACGAATTAGGGAAGAAAGCCAAACTCTCTGTTTTCAAATTTATCTTTCACCTCATTCTCATTTCAGGTAATAAGATGAAAGAGTGCGATCGCGTGTGCTAGCGATAGGTCATGAATCTCGGGTAAAGACTGAAAGAGAGCAGTCGCTTGTACTAACGGCAGAAATAAGAATCCTGAGTGGTGGTAGGTGTTACCTTACTACATAGACTGCGCAACAGGGCAATAAATGTTTAGGCGTTGAGCCGCTAATTCACCATACGGAAAATTATCTGTTGCTTTGGTATGGCCACGTGATGCTATAAATAGGTGATAGTAGGCAGTTGTTTTTTCCATGCCGATGGTCATGTAAGATACCAAAGAGCCGGCTTAGAAACAAGTGGCTAGACAATATGGAAAAATCTTAGTTCGTGTTGCTTGGTTTCGTGTTGCTTGGTTTCGTGTTGCTTGGGACACGCACCTGATAGCGGAAGATCACGAGCGCTGGAGATCCTCCATAGGGCTCCTGTCCCCACGACCCTAAGTGATAAGCAGTTTTGAAAAGTAAGTAAGAACATATTCCTCAGCTAGTTTGACAATATTGCATTCATGTTGACAGCATTTTTTTTTTTATTATTGGCAGTCGGGTCAATTACCGATCCTGTCACAGATGATATTTCTTATTAAAAATCGAATTTTCAGATTCGGCTACTCTAGCACCCGTCATAGGATGGGTATCAATACTAGTTTTTTAATATAAAGTTAAAATCGTAATATTTTTCTACAAAAACAAAAACGCCACTAGATGGCAATAGTAGCACTGCAGGAAAAAGAAATCCATCTACAGTTTTTCTTTCCCTGCGCAAAGTATAGGCATCGTTTTCGTCTGTTCTGTCATCATAAGGTTTATGTCTTGTGTTCAGTTATTGTATAATTATCTATTGGATAGTGATAGGTATGTTGATGAAGATGTCGTGGAGGAGTTTAATTCCTTAGAATAGTTCATGGGTATGAAAACCGAAGTGTTTATGAGACAAATTCGGCCAGAGAGCTCTGCCTGTTGAACCGAATTCTAATTTTCTTCAGATTTTATTTATAGATTGTCCAGGGGGTAGTCATTGTGAATGCCTCCAATTCAAATCATTTGGTGTTCAATTCTTAAGCGTATACAAATCATCAAAATGCCTTCCAAAAATTGCCGTCGAATGCATTAAGAATGCTATAGGTACACACGAAAAGAATATTATACGAGGGTTGTACCAAAAGTAAGGTTCCCAATGAGCTACAGCCTCGAGGGAAGGTGCTAGGCTAAATCCGACAACAGTACCGTGCGCAGTGGTTCCCGCACTCTCGAGCCCACTCTCGAGCTATTCGCTACGGCGCTCAGTGTTCGCTTGGCAGCCGTCAGAGATGGAAGTGTTGATCGCCGCTCCCGCCAAGTGCGAGGTTCGAGCAGTAATCCGGTTTTTCCACGCAAGGAAGTTACCGCCCGTGGAGATTCATCGGCAACTGACTGAGGTTTATGGTGTAAAAGTGCATGTCCATTCAGCACGTCCGAAAATGGTGCAGGGCTTTTGCTGAGGGTCGCACGGAAGTTCACGATGAAGAACGGATTGGAAGACCGCCGGTTTCGGATTCGATTGCCCAGAAGATCAACAGTGAGCTGCTGAAAGATCGGAGGGTCACTGTCCATGAACTTGTTGAACGCATTCCTGAAGGTTCCTACGGCACACGCTTCCTCAACGGATTGGCGGGAGACTTCTTCGACTTAAGAATACAAAAGCTGGAGCACCATCTTCAAAAGCGTGTCGAAAAAAATGGAGACGATGTTGAAAAATAGACAACAGTGTAAGCTTTTCAACGATGTATAAATTAATAACAATAAACAATGTTTTCTACTTGTAAAAAATATGGGAACCTTACTTTTGGTACAAACCTCGTAGCAGAAGATTTTAATATTAATTTTAAGAATATATCAAAATATCAGAATACCTTCTACCACTCTGTTTTAGTCCACATAATAAAGATATACAACAAGACAGTATTCAGCAACAGACTGTATATTCAGCAATTTCTCTCAACAATCTAGTACCATACATAATTTTTTTAGTTACCATGAACAAATTTGGGTCAGATTTAAAAAATAAACATGGTAGATAAAATATTCATCGTACAGAACCCTCTCCACGCGAGTTCGATTCGCACTTGTCAGTTTATTTTTAAATAATTCTTTATATGTTTGATTTTTGTGTAACTTACCATTGAAACAGTTTCAAATAAAAGCATTTAAAAATTACGTAAAATTTGTGTCTTTACTTAATAATACTTTTCACGTTCATGTATACGTGTTTTAATTGTCTAGGCTACTTTAAATTTTTTTACTACAATGATTAAATGTTAAATGAAATTACTTTAACTTTAACTTTTTACTATCTTTGTTAAATTTAACCATTTTAAAAATTACTTTTACTTTCTTGAATAAAAGATAATTTAGTCGATTTGAAAGTTAATTTTACAAGTTATAATCACAACTGTATTTATTCATCAAGTGTTTACTAAGGTTTTGTTACAAATTAAAGCTATTTTGAGTTATATATTTATAAGCCATCTGTTAATACTTTAATTAATTTAAATTCAAGTTTTAATAGTTTATCTCGTTATGTATTTTTTCTTTATGGCGGGCTGGGTTGCAACTTTCAAACAGTTGATAAAACCCAAGTTGTAACTTATGTCAGCGCCACCTAGATACACGTGAATCTAGGTTAGGTAACTTATATACTTTACAAATCAGTTACAGATTGAAATAAACACTGGGTACAGGTTTGTTTGTTTGTTTTGGTCATCCTGCCATAATACAATTGGTTGAATACAAATACCTAATGTGTGATACCTAGCCACACTTCATAAAGCAACTACAATCATGTGGAAAAAAAAACACTTAATGTATACTAACTAATTGACAATTCCCTATATATGTAAACTGATCTTAACAATTAAGAAGAGAATAGTAAAAAAGACATCACAAAATAACAAAGGGAATAAATGATGCGAGGCCTTTCGGTCATTTTATTTATAAAGACCTTTCAGGTATAAAAAGTTTTTTGAAAGTATAACTGAATTCTTCTCTCAGTAAAAGATAAGAATATAAGTTTAAATAGATACATTGTTGAGAGGTATTATTACATCAATTGATTGTTTACATCTTTAGTTTGATCATTTTCAATTGTTATAATCAAAGAATTTTTGTATATTGTTATTTATAATTGATTAAAGGTATATTTACATATTTTTATAATAAATTGATTATGATTATATTTACAAACATTTATATTTACATTTCATTTCACAACTTCAGTTTTTACATTTTAATATTAATGTGGTTGTATTTGTTCCCATAAAAAAATAAAATTTCACTATACTTTTATAAATATAACTTTACATTTAATACATTTATTTAATTAATTATTTACGTAAAAATTTAAATGTATAGATGTGTGTACTGTAACATACAACTTAAAACACATGACTAAAATACACATTATTTTTTTATTTTTATTTTTTTTTTTTATTTTTTCTCAACTGAATTTTTACAAATCCTTAATACAACTTAAAATACAGGGTTTTTTAAAATACACATTCATTTACCCAAACTGAATTTTTTTTTTACTTTCTCAAATAAATTTTACAAATACTTGATTTTCACA
Source organism: Rhysida immarginata (assembly GCA_023313115.1). Classification (NCBI taxonomy): domain Eukaryota; kingdom Metazoa; phylum Arthropoda; class Chilopoda; order Scolopendromorpha; family Scolopendridae; genus Rhysida; species Rhysida immarginata. The sequence continues at coordinate 265,470 of JAHWFO010057264.1, forward strand.
AATATGTTTTAACTAGAAGAGGTACCCGGCGTTGCCCGGGATAATTACACTTGGATGTAAACAGAACAATCTCAAAAAATTAAATTAAATTTTGCAATATCTTAAAAATAAACACATGAAAATGCTTAGAATTATTACAGTAAAAATTCTTAATGAAAATTCGAAAAAAATCTTTTTAAAGGCTCACAATGGATGGACCCCTCCAATAATTTCTTACTCAGGTAATCTTACTTCAGATGTACACTTGATGTTGTTGCAATTTCCACTCTTCTCTCGTTGTGTTGAAGCAAAATTTGGCCTTTCATCACTTTGGGTAGTCTAGCGGTCGCCAATTCTTCTATTTACTTGCTTCCCATTTGCTCAATACAGCACGGAGCTAAAGGTTTCCTTTCTCTGTCGTCTTTCCACTCTTTCTCAATAGTCTGCTAACTCTTCATTATCTCCAGCTACTGATCATTTTTAAAGATTTTCAAGAAATTATTAAGTACTAAGAACTCTCTTTTCTAAGAAAAACCTGAATAACAGGAATTCTATGCATTGTTACAAATTGAAACTTATCCATATTGCATCATCATTTTATGTTCATTGTTATAATTCTTGGAAAGGATTGCTTTATCATTGCATCATCATTTTGAGCTCATTGTTATTGGTGAATTGCGTGTTGAAACCATTGTTGATACCTATTGTTGCACAAACTTTTATTTGCATTGTTGGTCATGAGATATATATTGTTGGTCCGTGCAGAGTGTTTGTGAATTGCGTGTTGATACCATTGTTGCAAAAACTTTGTCTTGCATTGTTGGTCATGCGATATTTCTCATTAATATGCCCTGCCATAACCATGAATATCGATTTTTTATCAATAATTATTATTTTTTCGAAATCTGAAGTAGACAGTGACCTATTTCATGCTTTGAAGGTCATGTATGCGAAATTTTATCAAGATCGGAATAAAACTGTAGATTTGTATAAAAAACATACAAACAGACCCACAGACGCACAGACCCACAAACATCCTTCTTTATATATATAGATAGAAGAAGAAGAAAGAATATTATTAAATGAAATCAGCACAGTGTAATCGCAATCGAATTTACATTTTAATGCATGTACACGCGGTGAATGCCTTGAATAGCTGAAAACCGCATCATCTTTTTTATTGAAATACATGTGTCAACATTTTACTGTTTAAACAACATTAAAATACATTTAATGAACATAAGAAAACGTACAGCGGTCGGAAAAATAAATCGCAGAATGTTTATAGGGTTCGAAATCAAGTCAGTGAACACTATCCACCATTGCAGATCAGTAGAGCAAAATTTGGAACACAGAAAAAAAACAGATGCACGAGAAACGAACTTTACACGTTTTTTTCGGCGTGTAAAAAATCGACATCGCGCACCAAACTTATGCTGGAAACGCTATAGAGCTCGGAAATCACATGAAAATATTTGAACTTTTAAGAGAATTTGCGTACGTGAAATCTAGCCCTTGAACAGATTTCATGAACGTAAAATCTCGACGACAAACAAAAACGACATTGCGAAAAAGGAACCAGACAACAAACTACTTGTTGCATTGAGAAAACACTTTGTTGAATTTATGCGGAGTCGAGAAATACTTTTATGACATGTAAAAAATATAATAAAAATACTGTTGAGACAGACCTGTTGAGACTGTTCGTTTTTTTTTTTATTCAGAGTTTTTTTTTTAAATACCCGTTTTTACAACGGGATTTAACCCTCGTAACTGGCTAAGAACTATAATTTTTAGCTACAGATAGTGTTTATTTTCTTTTAAAAGAAATACATTATTTTCTCATTTCCCCAATATTTTATACTAGCAGAGACACCCAGCGTTGCCCGAGATAATTACAGTTGCAGGTTAAACAGACCAACCTCAGGAAGTTAAATAATAAACTTATTTTCAGTAATTCAACAATTTCCGTCCATAGACGAAGCAGTTGTTCAGATGTTTGCGATACCTGGATAACTTTTTGTCATCTCTGCCCAATACTCTCATTTCTTCGCTGGCATTTCGACAGATATGAATTATTTTTATAATCCTTTGAAAAATTATTATAGGACATAACACCATATGGTTGTTGGTTTGAATAGTTGAGTTCATGTATGCTTTGTTATCGGTTATGTCGCTAACTGTAGCTCGAATGAAGGAACTGCATCATCTGTCATCTTTCACTCATTCTCAATAGTCTGCTAACTCTCCATTATCTCCAGTTACTGATCATTATTAAATATTTCCAAGAAAACATTAACTTCTAAGAAAAGCCCGAACAACAGGAATTGTCTGTATTGATACAAATTCAATTTTGTTTTATAATTCTCAGAGGTAGGATGGAACCATCATTTTCAATGAACTTACTTATATTGCACACTTTGCCCGGGCTTTACTTACTCTCTTGTTGTTCTGTCTCACATTAAAATGTTATCACCTTCACCCCCGGGGAGCATCACTGGATACTTTAGACCAGGGCCGTCCAACTCGTGCACGTGCACGAGGCAACATAAAATGCTCGCAGACAATCTCACGGGAAAGCCGAGGAAATAGTCTAAAACTCAGGAGGGGAGTGGGTATGGATTTTCTATGAGGTGATGCCAGACTTTAGGGGGCGATTGCATTAAATGAGGCATTATTTCTTTTGTTACTGATACTTGCTTGTTTTTCGTCTTGCATAATATGGCACACATTCCTAAAAAGCATAAAATCACTGAACCAGTATTTAAACCGCAATGGGAGAATATGTTTTTTTTTTCTCATTGTTCACAGACAGATTCACAAAACTTAATATGGAATCATGTCTTATCGGGGGAAAAAATATAATTCTACCTGACATCGAGAAACTTGTCACAGTAAAACTAAGGAAATAAAAAAATAAGCAGTCTCGAACTGATAATCAGCGGAGAGAAATCTTGGACAGCCCTGCTTTAGAGCTATCTTTTAAAATTTCCCTTGCCCTTGACGTAGAAGCCTTATACCCTCTGGCTCTAGCCGAGCTTTCATCAGTCATCCGGACGTTCTTAGGGAGCGCAAGGGAGACCCGTGTGATTCCTATAAACACTGCCTTATCTTGTCCTGCCATTGCATAATAATATTTATGCTCGTTGTTAATAATTCGTTACCCCCTCCCTAAAAGAGGTTAATATGGTTAATTATGTAGTGCAACACCAGTTACTGTGTTAAGTATATAGTGCAAAACCAGTTAATGTGTTAACAAACTTTCAACCAACCCTTTCCCCCTCTTAGGAGTTGAATTTCGAAAAATGCTTACTTAGTGCTCACTTACATTTTGTAAAGAGCCTCTGTACAAAATTTCAAGTTCCTAGGCCTTATGGTTTGAGCTATACGTTGATCGCTCACTCACTTACTCAAGTCAGTTTCCTCATTTATATTTATAGACTAGCAGAGACACCCGACGTTGCCCGAGATAATTACAGTTGTAGTTTAAACAGAACAACCTTATGAAGTTAAATAATAAATTTGTTTTCAGTAATTCTACAATTTCCGTCTATAGACGAAGCAGCTGTTCAAATGTTTCCGATGCCCTGATAACTTTTTGTCATCTCTGCCCAATACTTATTCATTTCTTCGCTGGCTTTTCGATAGATATGAATTATTGTTATAATACTTCGAAGATTATTATATGACATAACACCATATAATTGTTGGTTTGAAGAATCGAGTTCATGTATACTTTTTTATCGTTAAGGTCGCCAACTGTACCTCGAACGAAGGGACTGCGTCCTCTGTCATCTTTCACTCTTTCTCAATTGTCTGCTAACTCTCCATTATCTCCAGTTACTGATCATTATTAAATATTTCCAAGAAAACATTAACTTCTAAGAAAAGCCCGAGCAACAGAAATTCTACGTATTGTTAGAAATTCAATTTTCTTTTATAATTCTTAGAGGTGGATGAACTTATTTATATTGCACACTTTGCCCGGGCTTTACTTACCCTCTTGTTGTTCTGTCTCAGATTAAAATGTTATCAATCTTCACCCCTGGTTAGCATCACTGAATACTTTAGACCAGGGCCGTCCAACTCGTGCACGTTACCCATGTGCAACATAAAATGCTCGCAGACAATCTCACGGGCAAAGCCGAGAAGATAGTCCAAAACTCAGGAGGGGAGTGGGTATAGTTTTCCTATGCAGTGTTGCCAGACTTTAGGGGGCGATTGCATTAAATGAGGCATTATTTCTTTTGTTACAGATACTTGCTTGTTTTTCGTCTTGCATAACATGGCGCACATTCCTAAAAAGCATAAAGTCACTCAACCGGTATTAAAACCGGTGGGAGAATATAGTTTTTTTTTTCATTGTTCACAGATTGGATTCGAAATGCTTAATATGTAATCATGTCCTATTAGGGGGGAAAATATAATTCTACCTGACATCGAGAAAATTCTCACATTAAAACGAAGGAAATAAAATGGTCAGCTGCCTCGTTTTTTTTTTACAATGTCGAATTGATAATTAGCAACTCGACTTTAAGGAACTGATCAATGTAATGTGCAATAGGGGGTATAGAAGATTACCCGTGTGCACGGGCGCTTCCAGCGGACAGAAATCTTGTATTGCCCTGCTTTACATCTATTTTTTAAAATTTCTCTTGCTCTTGACGTAGAAGCTCTTATACCCTCCTGCTCTAGCAGAGCTTCGGTTGTTCTGATATTTCGAAAGCTTTTTATCTTTCTGAGCAAATTTCACTCATCAATACTCGTTCTTTCTCTCTTTTTTTGCCAAACACACAAATTTTCGCCAGTCGTCTGGACGTTTTTAGGGAGCTCAAAGGAGACCCGTGTGATTCCTTAGCCTCCTTGATAAACACTGCCGTATCTACGTCCTGCCATTGCATAATCATATTTATGCTCGTTGTTAATAATTCGTTACCCGCTCCCTAAAAGATGTTAATATGGTTAATTTTGTAGTGCCACACAAGTAAATGTGGTACGTTTGTAGTGCCATACAGTTAAAATGTTAAGTATATAGTGCAAACCCCCTTTCTCTCTCTTAGGGGTTGAAGTTTGGAAAAAAACCCTTCTTAGTGCTCACTTACATTTTGTTAAGAAACTCTGTATAAAATTTCAAGTTTCTAGGCCTTATGGTTTGGGCTGTGCATTGATCATTCACTCACTCACTCAGTCAGTTTCTTCTTTTATATACAAGGTGTAACATAATTCAGGGACAATAAGTACCTAGCATGATCCTTTGCATGATTACAAACTTAAAGTTCCTTATGCAAAATGTTCAAAACTCAAATGTTAAGGGTTTAAACATCACGCGAAGTTTGCTGAAAACCTGTCAAAAACGTCATTTAATCTCAACAATTGCCGTCGATTTAATTCTAATAGCCCCTTTGAATTTAATGAACTGCTGGTGCGGAAAGTTCATAAATGACGTAACGACGCAATTTTTAAATTTTGAGTTTTCGACATTTTCGATAAAGAACTTTATGTTTGTAATCATGTAAAGGATCGCGCTAGGTATTTATTGTCCCTGAATTACGTTACACCCTGTATATAGATAAGATATCATAAATGACTTGGGAATAATAGAATTTGACCCCATCAGTTAAATGAAATCTTACTAACCAGTTTCTGTACAGGGTGTTGCAGATAACTACAGGGCAGTATAAGGGGAAGCCTACCCGCTTGACTGCAGGGGCCGGCTCGACATCAAATGATAATTGGGTAATTTTATCAAAAACATGAGAGTTTTGACGTTCACCCCACCCCCTCCCCGACTGTAGAAACCGCTGGCTTCTGCAAGCCACCGTCATCTCCCTCTATTCTGCGAATCAACCGAGTCGGCCCTGTAGGCAAGAGACGAAGACAGTGGTACAATAATTCTTTTTAATCATCACACAGCAAAATAGAACGTACAAATGAAGGTACAACAATGGTAGCAAAGTAATAAAATCTAACAATGCTCTCATGGCTAGCATCACAGTGTTATCTATAAAAATCTTACATCAAAACCACCCTTTAATTCAGAATATAAAGAAATTATTAACAGAGTCCAAAACTAATTAAATGTTTTTCATGAGCTGATCTTGAAAGTGGTTTGGTAAAAATATCCGCCACTATATCTTGTGTTTGAATATATTGTAAATCAATATCACCACACTGGATCTTGTCGCTGATGTGATGATGTCGGACATCAATGTGCTTCGTTCGAGCTCGAAACTTATCACTCTCGGCACAATGTATTGCAGATTTATTATCACAATAAACTAAACACGGTTTTTGATGTTCTCTGCAGTTTAGTTCGTGAAGAAGTCCACGCAACCACGCACATTCTTGAGTTGCTGAACTCAATGATATATATTCGGCTTCGGTAGAACTGAGAGCTACAGAGCACTGCAGTTTAGACATCCAAGCTATAGCTCCTCCAGAGAGCATGAATGTATATCCAGAAATTGGTCTACGAGTGTCTAAACGATTTGCCCAGTCAGCGTCAGAGTACGCAAGAAAATGTGGTTTCGTTGCTTAATACTTGAGCTTCAGCGAAAGAGTTGCTTTTATGTATCGTAGGACACGTTTTAGTTCTTTCCAGTGAGCTTTACCAGGGTTATTATTGAACTTGCTCAGCAGACTAACGGAAAAAGCAATATCAGGCCGAGTTGAATAAGCTGCAAAATGAGTGACCCAATTGCTTCTCTATAAGGAACTTTAGACATTTCCTGTTTTTCTGTTTCATTCTGGGGTTCTTGCTGCTTGGACAAAACTAGACCTGGTTCCAACGGAGTTGATACACCATGACACTCAGACATGCCAAAACGGTCAAGAACAACGTTCAGATAGGCTTCCTTATCAATCAAGACTTTTTTGTTAATTCGGTCACGGGTGTTTCTCATTCCTAAGCAATGCTTTACTTCATCGAGATCTTTCATTTTAAATTTTTTTACAAGTTGACCTTTTAAATTGTCAATACCAGTTTTATCATCACCGAAAATCAGAAGATCATCTACATAGATTCCAATGATGATTGTTTTCCCCCTTCGAGCTTGAAGTAGACACAAGTATCATATGACGACGGGACAAATTCAAGATCGAGAACTACATTATGTAATAAAAGGTACTAAGAACGACTGGCTTGTTTTAAACCATAGACTGACTTGAGAAGACGGCATACAGAACCAGAAGGAAGTCGTATATCTAAAACGGAATGAAGAAAAGCTGTGACGACAGCCGTATGTTGAACGTCCCAATCATATTGAACAACAAGAGCTAGCAGTCGAATAGAATTCATGCGGATGATCGGTGAGAAAGTTTTCTCATAATCAATACTATAGCGCTGAGAACATCCACGAGCAACTAAACGGGCTTTGAAACGTTCTACTGAGCCATCAGCAGTCTGCCTAATCTTGAATATCCACTTCATTGAAATTGCCTTTTGTCCTGGAGGAAGTTCGGCTGGAATCCACGTATGATTATCATAATGAGATTGCAGTTCCTCGTCAATGGCTTTTTGCCAACGAATTGAATCAACACTATTTACAGCTTCAGCTAGTGTTTGTGGGGTATTTTCACATAAAGATGCCTGAAAGCAACGTAGTCATCATTAAAATAGCGAGGGTTTGGTCGGCGTATATGTTGAGGATAGCATCGTGATTCAGGCTCGGTGAAGGAATCAATTTCTAAGTTTTCTTGAGCAGAAACGGATTGAGACCCTTCATTGCCGCTTTCAGACGATGAATCACGCATTTGAATAATGGGGTGTATTCATTAACGTTTGTAATGATAGAAGGCTCAATATTTGGAGCTTCAGCAGAAGACATAAATGGATCAGAAATCAGAGAATTCATTTTGTCATAAGGTAACTGGTTTTCAAAAAATGTTACATTCCGTTCAATATGTACTTCTTCTGTTTGAGGGTTATATATACGGTAACATTTCGTTTCTTCACTGTATCCTACAAAAATGCCATCCCAGGCTTTGGAATCGAGTTTCTTACGTTTACAATGGGGAACGTGTACCATGGCTCGGCAACCAAAAATGCGAAGATGAGATACACTGGGTGTTCGTCCAGACCATACATGTTGCGGAGTATGATTTTTAACGGCACGGGTAAGGCAGCGATTACGAACGTAAGCAGCTGCAGAGACTGCTTCAGCCCAAAAAATATTGTCTAGATTTCAGTGAAGAAGCATAGAACGAGTGGAAGCGTGCTGGGCCCATAACCTGTAGGCAAGAGACGAAGGCAGTGGTACAATAATTCTTTTTAATCATCACACAGCAAAATGGAACGTACAAGT